>JAMKQA010005277.1:0-16659 GCA_024699735.1 Posidonia australis
ATATTTTCTATTCACCCCCCCCCCCCCCCCCTCTAGAGAAGCCTTAGTATCCTACAAAAAGTTATATAAATCTTTGACGTCGGAAACTTGAATTTGAAGTTGATGATAGGGTCTTCTTGAAGATATTCCCATGGAAAGGTGTGACTTGTTTTAGGAAACATGGGAAGTTAAGTCCAAGGTATATTGGACCATTTGAGATTTTAAAGCTGTTAGAGTTATAGCATACCACCTTACTTTTTTTCTAGTTCTAGCAAGGATTCATGATGTGTTTCATATATCTCTGTTGTGAAAGTACAATCATGACTCTTCCCATGTGCTTGAAAGCCTTCCCATTGAGTTGAGAGATGATTTATCCTTTGAGGAAGAACTGGTGCAAATCCTTAATCATAAGACCCAAGAGCTTCAATATAAAACAATCAAATTGGTTAAGGTATTATGGAGAAATCATGGAATGAATGAAGTCACTTGGGAACTAGAAGAGAACTTGAAACCTCGTTATCCTAACCTTTTTTTCTTTCATAGCTTCAGGTATGTCAAATTTTTAGGACGAAATTTTCTTTTAGAGGGATAGTGTTGTGATACACTTGCCAAAAAAAAGAGATGAAAGAATGATAGGAAGTTTTGTAAAATTAACCTTCTTTAGGGGGAGGCATAAAAAATGCCCATTTAATCCTTCTTTCCCACCTTAATGAATACGAGCACAATACTCATTTTTTTCTTCTCCCCTTTTCTCTTTTTCTTCTCCTTTCCTCTCAAAATCCTAACTCTCTCTCTTCTCCTTCCACCACCATTAGAGGTCGTCGGAGTTGCCGAGCATCGTCAGACGTTCTCCTCCCACCAATGAGCACAAGAAGAGCGTGGGAACAACACCTATTTGAGAGAATTTAGGGTGGATACACACACACATCATGGATTTTTAGTGAAGAGTTTGAAGAGAGGTTTGTTTCTTGAAGGTGAGTAATTCTTCATCTTCCTCAAAATCATAATATTTCCTTTAATCCATTCTATGGGTCATTCATATAAAGGAAACTCACATTTTGCGCAAAATTTTAGTTTATGGTTAGGATCATAAATATGGAATTTTGAACTATACTTGTTGAACATAACCTACATTTTCATGGACAAAAGTGAAATGGTGAATATAATGATGCTATGAGGTCTGAAATTTAGATTTAAAATGCCAAAATTGTGGTTAAGTAGTTCTCATGGACTTATATATATATACACATTCATGTGTACTATTGTGTGGATTAAAATTCATGTACCATTGAATTGAAATGGTCATTTTCCTCCTAAATATTTTTGATAAAAAGATGGTTTAAAAAAATCTCTTAGGATGTGATCATTATACCACACCTTGTGACTACATGTTGATTATAAGTGGCAGAGGACTCAAGTTGATTACACAAACATGGAAAAACACCTTTGTGAGCATAGTTGTTATGTTTGGAATGATGATTATAGTGGGATTCAAGAACCTTAGAAATAAGCACCTAAAACCTTGGCTTTCTTTCTAATGATAAGTTAGATATGGAAAATTTACTTGATGCAAGGTATAAAAGAGAAGGGTAGTCTTGGGAAATCTTCGACATATTTATGCATATATCTCAATGTCTACTAGTTTGTAATAATAGAAATGGTTTTTTGTCTTTTCTTCTTATTATCTATGGTGATTGTTTTCTATCATAAATGAACTGTATAGAAGTAATTTGATGAAATGTATTTATTTTAAAGTATTTAATGAATTAATTTTCAATTGAGGAAATTTTTTTAATAATAGGTGTTTGGATAATATATTTTGCCTATCTCTGTGACCTTATGTCCCAAGCTTAATGGCCTTGTGTACCAAAGCATATGTGTGGTAAATAGCTTTGTATGCTATTTGACTTTGTGCACTTAATCTACACTTAGTAAAAGAAATGGCAAATATTTTGTCTTTCTTGGACTACAAACTTGCCTTAGCTAGGTATGATCCATTCAATTGGAATCCTCTTCCCTTAATATACTAGATAGAAATGTTGATATATTTATACATAAAAAGTGCTAAATCTTAGATAACTTAATATAAACAAATATATTCTCTTTACCTTGGTGATTATTTGAAATTTCCTAGTATAACTCTTGTTTTAGATATGTATGAATACTTTTGGACAAAATTCAAGGAAATGATTATGTGACACATTATAGAAGATGAAACTTTGGTATTATCAAATTACTAGAAGTAATATTTTGGGATTGTTTGAATAGAAGAGTATAAACACCTCAATTTTGCAATCACTTGACAGCAGGCTCCTCTGGAAAGATACTCTGGTTGCAACCATCACACCTAAACCCTAACTCCACCAAAACCCTAAACCCTCAAGCCCACTTAAGCCCACACAAACCCACTCTAACCTAATTAAAGCAAAAACCAATAATTAAGAATTAAAACCAAATAAAACTCATTTAAAACATTTAAAACCCTAATTAATCAAGTAAAAACCCCAATTAAAGTCAAAATCAAATAAAATCCACTTAAATCCAAATTAATTAAGTAAAAGTCCTAATTAAAACCAAAATTAAACAAAATCCACTTAAATCCACTTAAAATCCAAATTAATCAAGTATAAACCCTAATTAAAGTCAAAATCAAATAAAATTCATTTAAACCACTTTAATCCATTTAAATTCAAGGGAAAAACCTAAATTAAACTCGAAATCCTAAAAAACCTAATTTAAAGTCACTTAATTAAGCTAAAAATCCTAATTTAAACTAAAAAACTTTAATTAAAACACAAAAACCCTTAATTAAAACCCAAAAACCCTAATTTAAACTCAAAAGTCTAATTAAAATCCAAAACCCTAAAAACCCTAAAATAATTAAAATCCAAATTTGAAGCCAACTAATTAAACCTTAAATCATAAAATCAAAAGAATTTAATTAAAACCACAAAAAACCTAAGTTAAATAAAACTTTAAAATCCCTAAGCCCTAATCACAAAAACCCTAAAAGAAAAACAATAATGCTAAAAAACTTAATCTAAAACCAAGTAATTAAAACCTAAATTAAAATCACAAAATCAAAACTAAGTTAAAATCATAAACCTAATTAAAAATCTAAAACCAAAAATCCAAACCTAAAACAAAACCAAAACCCTAAAACCTAAAACAACAAAAACCAGAAAAAAAACCAAAGCCCACTCGCAAGCTTGCCTAAACCAAATCTGATTAAAAACTTAGGAAAAGAAATAATGCAAAAGTGCCTTCTTCTTCCCCGCACCCATCTCTCCATCCTTCTTTCTCCACGAGTTGGCCAACTGCAACCATGATCCACGATCCCAACCGCCCCTTCCACCCTTTTTTGGAGCGTGAAAAATCACCGAACAGGGGGGCCAGAGGAACTAAACGGAGAGAGGGGAAAGACCACAATCGCCAGAGTTGCAGATGGGAGCATCACCGACAAATCCCAGAAGGAGCCTGACAGGCCCCATTCGAACCCCAACCATCCTAGCAATCTAGAGCCACCATCAGAACACCCTCGCTTCCCCTGTTTGGAACCCAAAAACCTCGAACCAATATTGCTAGAGTAATCACCGGAGTGCCGTCGACGGCCACGCGGGAAGGACAACAGCCTTTAGTTAGTAATCCCCCCCCCCCTTCAGTTCATTTTTCTTCTCTTTTAATTACGTTAGGAGTAGTCGAGCCTTCCAGGTGTGTTTCGTCGGAGTTAGTTGCTCTATCCGTCGTTCCACCCCCCTTTCCAGTGGTGGGTTCACCCCCGCACCGGCGAGGCCAATGGTCTCCCGGGATGGGAAAAGGCCCCTTGGGGCCTTTCCTCCTTCTTCCTCCTCCTCCTCCTTGAGCTTCCATCGCTCACAAGGAGTCCAATTGGCCCTCAATGGTCGGAGGCATCTAGTCGCTGCTCTGTCGCCGCAAAGTCTCTGCAGACTCCGGACACCCCCGCCACTCATGACCACGCCGGGAAGCTCCGCCGCTTTGCCACGAACACCCCCACGCAGACCTGTCGCCGCTTCAGTCTCTAGAGCTCCGCCCTCACCACTGCAACTTCCGTCGCCGACGCCAGAGATGGGAGGAGCACCTCAAACCTCCATCGATCCCGTCATCACCACCAGGAGTCTCCATGTGCTCCTCCGATGCTCCTTCGACCCGTGCCTCAGCCTTCCCGTCTCTAGAGCGTCGCCAGAAACTCCGTCGTCATCTTCTCCGGCGTTAACAACCACTCGTCGGAGTCAGAGGTGGGGGAGGCATCTCAGGCCTCCCCAGTCCTACCCACCGCCCTCGGAAGCTCCGTCGTGCCTTCCTCCAACTTCCTGGGTTGTCGTCGGAGCCCTCCAATCACTGTGCCATCGCCGAAGGCCCGTCGGAGTCTTCGCCGGAGATCAGGCGCCGCCGAACTTCAAAGAGGAGTTCTTTAGACCAAGTCCTGTATTTTTAGGTTTTTTACTTTTAGGTCCATGGATCCTTACATTTAGGTTCTGTGTTTTTGTGTTTAAACCCTTAGAGATTTAAATAAGTTTTATTCCTTTATTATTCCTGTAAATATTGCATGATTTGTCTTGCGTAATTTTAATTCCATTTTAAGGAGTCTGCAGAGACCCCAGCAGGATCCATAAATGTTTGTTTCTTCACATTTAGACCCCTGCATTCATGTTTTCTTTACAATTAAGTCTTGAAGTTTTGCACTGAGCCCCCAAAACTTTTAAAAATGAGTTTTCTTTGTAAAATTTGCATCCATAACCTTGAAGTCATATACAATTACACTGATCATGTAAAAAACTTGATTTCTATTGCATTTTGGTCCTGAAATTTTGCAAATTAGCCCCTGAACTCAATCCATAATGTTTTTTGGACATGAACATTTATATCCAGGCCCCTAAATCTTTTCTTAAATCAATAATCATGGTTTTAATTGTATTTTAAATCACATTTTGGTATGTTTCACATTTATTGATCACATGTGCTTGTAAATCATCACCTGAATAGAGTTTTCATCAAAGAACCATGTTTGCATTATAAATGAATATCCGATTTCACATTTTAGTTAGATTTTCACTCTATGTGTAACTTTTGCACAGTAGACCCTGGATTTTTAAGAAATTACTAAAAGTGTAATTTTCACACATGTCACACCACAGAGCCACATTTTCTTTAAATATTTCATCCTAACATTAAGATAAGACTTTTTGAGAACATTTTAACCATGATCCTCCCCTTTTTTGTGAATTTTACACATTAGACCCTATGTTTTTAGGAAATTATCTAGGTGCAATTCTCACACATTTCAGTGCTATATTTTCCTTTGATCCATCATCTACACATTAGGATAGAAGTCTCTGAAAGTATTTTAATCCCATTTTCACCTTTTTTTGTGAATTTTACGTTTTGGTCCTTGTACTTGTCCCTTATTGTGTTTACATAATTTTATTGTTTTTATGACTTTGTCCTCTACATGTTTCCCTGAAAACAATATTTTTCTGACATCTTGCATACATTTTGCATATCTCAGACCATGCATCATCCCCATACATGCATTTATCACGTCTGACCATTGAAATGACCAAATTGCCCTTGTGTCATCAATTCATGACATGCACGTTAGTTATTGCACTAAGTCATGCATAATCTCTGTCCAAATCATTCCTTAGTATCCTTTACCCATTTAAGTACATTTTCATGCATTCTACATAATTTTCGTTGCATTTGCACATCAGTCCATCCTTTTTGAGTAAGTCCACATCTCAAGTGTTTTTCCATGGAATTTTTCTCATATCTGTCTTTGAATTCCTTCGTTTGATATTTGATTTGACTCCCTTTATTCTACATTTTCAGATTTTTTTCGATTTGATTAGGATTTCATCATCCGATGGCGTACATTAGCTGATCGAAAGGCCTACGTTGGCCCCATCACGGATTATTCTCCTTTTTTAATTTTCACGACATTTTCCATGATTCCGATGACTTAGGTCAGCCCCACGTTTGACCTTCTTAGTATTGATATATATGGTTTTCTGAGTATTCTTTCCAAAAACACCGTCATTTTATGTGATTTCCTTCACATGTCGTTGTTTGCCTGTTTTACGTGGATTTCTTCGTAATTTTTCCATCTCGATTTTTGTGATACTTTCCATGATTCTAATGATTTGGATCTATCGCATTTTTGTTGCTCTTGATGTCGGTGTCATTTTCTAGAACATTCCTTCAAAAAACATCATCATTTTATATGAATTTCTTTACATGTCACAGTTTACCTGTTTCGCGTGGACTACTTTGCAGTTTTTCTATCTTGATTTCCGCGATGTTTTCTGTGATTCTGACAATTTGAGTTGGTCGCATTTTTTATTCGCTTGAGGTCTGTATAATTTTCCTAACCTTTCTCGCCAAAAATCTCGTCATTTCATGTGATTTTCTTTGTTGTGTCGTATTTTGTATAGATTTCTTCGCAGTTTTCGCGTACTATCTTGCACTTCCATCTAGTCTTGTCTTGGCATTTATATTAGCATAATTAGGGCACACATTCTGACTCTAGCAAGCAAATTAGACTAGAAAGACCGAGTTTCTCGACGTACGGGGGTGCCTAACACCTTCCCATACGTAATAGGAATCCTTACCCATCCTCTGGTTAGTAGACATATGACCTTCACATTTACATCCCATGCATTCATTTTTTGTGGTCTGTTAGTGGTTTTCCTCATCTTTCCCTTAAAAGACTAGGTAGCGACTCCTTTTCTTTTCGTTTTTATCCTGTCTTGCGCCTTCGCTATCCTGGCATGGTAGTGACCTCCTCCCTCTGACGCGACTCCCAGCCGAATCCCCGAGTTGGACATGGTCACAAAGAGTTTTAAACTTCCACTCACTAAGTCCTCATTGTTGGACTCATGGTTCCTTGTTGTTTCTTTTTCAACTCCAAGGCATGAGTAGTGGCAACATTGATCATTTACCTTCTCAAATACTCTTTCAGAGGTCAAGTCATTTTATGCAATGACGTCTATTATCTATTTTGAATAAGGTTAGTTTTGCTTCTAATATATTTAGAATGTAACAAGTCTAATGTTAATATATGGAAAAAAATGTCTTGGATAGTAAAAATTTCTATCTTGACTTGTAAAAGTTATTGAAATTCCTTTTAAGTTTTGACATGGATGATAGATATAAATTTGGATGAAAAATGTTGTTTGGGTTTAAACATTGTTAAGTTGTATGTGATCTTCACCCTTGTTGTGCAAGAAGATGGCGTGTGACACATCATATACAGGTAAGATCTTTCTATATTCTTTAGAAAATTTATTTCTAAATAAATCTTATTTTATTTTGTTATTTGTGTTTCTATTACAATTAATCATATTAATTTATGAGTTGTCTTTCTTCAAAGTACAAAACAGACACTAACAAATATAAGATCTCAGACTTTTGAGGATTATATTGTTTTTGTTTTTTTTAGGATGATCAGGGAGGAGAAGAGGTCCCTGGATTCAAACGCAAGGGGGAGTGTGCGTTTTGCTCTTTGACCAAATGCATTGGGACAGTTGGCCCTTCTAAGGATTATACTATGACCTTTCTAATTGTTTTTTTTGGATATGGATATGCATATATTTTCTCTTTGTGGTCTATGAGATTTGAATCTAAGAGGAAGGTGGAAGTTCCACTCCTCTCATCAACTACACCAAGGTTATGACCTTTCTTAACTTGTTAAGCAAATAAATATGGACTTTTCTATGTGATTATTAGGAAATGGATTTTGAGTAATTGGTAACTGTGCATGGCACCATATGCCGTGAGATATATAGGATGCATCTTACTGATGAAGTTTGACTTTATGTCAAGTTGCTTATGGACTTGACAACAGGCTGACAAAGAAAACTAGTTTCATAATTAAGCTAAAGATCTAGAATTTGTACACCAAACCCTACAGCAAGGAGTAATTAAGCGTGCATGCTTGCAGAAACTATTATATCATTTCCTCATCATCTTGTATACAGTATAGTACATGTCCAGCCGTTATGAGGCACTGTTGTACGAAGCAGCTTATGGATTGATATATAGACATTAATGTTCCATGATCATTACCAACAAATATATGCAATCAAGTCATATATGTCTAATCAACCACTTCAATCCTAAACCATTTCGTCAGTATATCACTCTAATTGTTTTTTGATACGTATATATTTTCTCCTTGCAGTCCGTGAGATTTAAACCTAAAAAGGAAGTGGAAGTTCCATTCCTCCTGGTCAACTACACCATAGTAGTTGATTTCTATCACCCTAAGTGTTGCTCTACTACCTTGATCAAAATGACATCAAGTCATGATGCTTAAGTTCTAGAAGAACAATGATGTTTGAAATTCAATCTTCATGAATCAAATTGTCATGGTATAGTTGATTAGAGGAAGTGAAGCTCATATTTTTTTTCTAAGTTTGAATCTCATAAATCATAAAGAAAAAAATATATATACATCTATCAATTTTAAAAAAAAAAATCAAACTTCACGTAAAGAAGACCGAATGTAATCAAATTGGACATAAATCATTTGTATTAAAAGGTATTGTTCTCTATCAATAAAATATCTCAACATGACAACATATATAATCACTTCCAGGATACATCACAAACAAGTGGTAATTAAGCAACTAATCTTGCATCAGTAAAGGATTAATTAAACGGATGTCAAGTATAATTAGTTTGTGTTCACATGTCGTAGCCTAATAATAATATCGATTAATATGTATATATGCACTTGTTACACTTAGACCTCCCTTTCCTGCCCAAAAGCACTGAGACGTTGAAGCTCCGGCAGCACAACCTTCCCGAGATCAGGCCTATCTTTCCTCCTCATCTCCGCACACCTCAACGCCAGCTTCGCGAACACCGTCGCCTCCTCCACCGGCCAATCCTTCACCGTCGGATCCAAGATCTCCTCGAACGTCCCCTCCTCGATGGCATTCTCGACATGGTGAGCGAGGCCCATCGGCGGCTTGCCGGTGATGACCTGCAGCAGAAGTATCCCGAGGGAGTACACGTCGGACTTGATCCCCAGCATCCCGGTCATCTGGTACTCAGGATCGATGTAGCAGAACGTTCCGGCCGTAGACGTCATCCGGTACTGGGTCACGGTGTCGGCGACGGAGGGTGGGACGAGGCGGGCGAGGCCGACGTCGCTGATCTTGGCGGCGTAGTTGCGGTCGAGGAGGATGTTGCCGGGTTTGAGGTCGCGGTGGACGAGGGGTTCAGGCCGGGTTTGGTGGAGGAAGAGGAGGCCGGTGGCGATCTCGGCCGCGATCTTGAAACGGAGGGGCCATGGGATTGGTGAGGTGCCGTCTTGGCAGGAGAGGCGGTCGTCGAGGCTGCCGTTTTCCATATATTCGTAGACTAGGCAGCCGTATTCCGGGCAGGCTCCGAGGAGGAGGACCATGTTGGGATGGCGAATGCAGCTCAGAACCTCGACCTGTACGTGGAATTCATGTCAAGTGTCAGACGAATTTTTTGCTTTCACTGCATAATTATTCATAGCAACAACAACATGATATCAACGTTTTGATTTGAAAAATTCACCTCTTGTTGGAATTGCTTTCTTCCCTGAGCAGCATCCGGCCTAAGAACCTTAATGGCGACCGGAGTATGATCCAAGTGACCCTTGAACACCGGCCCATATCCTCCTTCACCAATCTTGAGCTCGCTGGAGAATTGACTAGTAGCAACCTCGATCTCATTGATGTTGTACTTCCTATACTTGATGTCCTTGCAGGCCATTGACTCCATTGCCGCCTTCTTCTCCTCCGCCTCTCTCTCGGCCGTCATCTCGGCGTTCCTCCTCTTCTTCATCTCGAGCTCGGCCTTCATTTGCGCCGCTTTGGTGGCTTCAATGGCGGCTTTGCACAGGGCTTTCTGCTGCTCAGCCATGGCAATCGCTGCCTCTTCTCCTTGTCTCACTTCCTCGAATCTACGGACCTTGTCCATCTTCCATAGGTGAAGCTGTTCAGCCTAGTTTTCACAAGAGACTTTATATATGTGAACTTATACGTGTTGATTGTTAGAGATCATTAGTTTAACATGGTCAAATGATTTTAAGCCATATCATTGAGTTCTACATTGTGTCCATTGAACAAATAATCCAGAGTTGTCCACCTTTTGTCTAGCTGAAATAGCTTCTTTGCAAGCTGTGCTGTACATATCCATTGTATGCTTCACCTCCAACTTCAATCTATTCATTTCAGCCTCATGATCTTTCTGTAGCAAAAAAGGGAAATTAACAGTCTAGCATTAGATACCCTCCAATCTCTAGTAGCACATTAATGAATTGCCAGAGTTAGTACTCCAACGTCTAAACCATATAATTATAATAATGAGCTTACAGTGCCATCCAGTGCCAGTGAGCTGGAGCTGGAGGAACTCATGGAGCTTCCAATTGAGAAGGAGGCGGACTCGAACGAGTCGCCCACTTCCGACGACCGGAAGCTGCTGTTCCTGCTTTCGAGAAAATCCAAATCGTCCGATGATGCTTGGGACATGGAGGACCTCGGTGGTCGCAGCGATGAATCTACGGTCTGGAGCTGCATAGGGGTCGGCGCCGACAGTGGGTGATGCCTGCTCCATGTTGACGATGGTCCCATCGCCCTCCCATAATCAGCACTCATCTCGTGTGACATCCTTTCGGACATCGCCGGACCACTCCTGGATATATGAGCATATGTATCCCATGAATATGTAAGTGTTGTAATTAACCATGCGAAGCTCAAGCACAAAGAAGCCTAAAAAAATCTAAAAGTAAACTCAAACGAATGCAACATTGAGCCAATTGTAACATCAGATGTTCTAGCAACCTGATCATGGAATCTTCATGCTCCATCATCGGTTGCCTTGGAGTGACCGGAGCTGATGCTTGTGCTCCTTTCGACGCCGATCGAACGCTCAGAGTTTTTCCCTTCCAAATCACGTATACGGAGCAGAACTCTGGTGCAATTTTCAGTAGGATCGATGGCACATCTGCTTGCCTGCTGGTGAACTTCCTGTAACAAAGCAAAATGTTATATATCAATTGAAGACAGAGAGGAAGACCGGCAAGAAGATGAAGTAGGAGTAAGAGAGAGATATATTGACCTTGTGATGGCACTCCTGTTTGCAGCACCGACAACAATGTTGGTAACGTCGTTAGCTTTGATGTATTGGACAAGAGCCTTTCCCACATCTGCATTTTCCAAGACCACATCCACTACCTTCACCTATAGATTTTTACAAACAAAAAGAAAAGTTTCTTCATTAAACATTGAACTACTTTTAACATAAAAATTAATGCAATAAATATGAAGTAAAGGCTCTATTATTAAAAAGAAGTAGAACAAGAAGAAGAAGAAGAAGAAGAGCTTTGAAGCTAGCTTCACCCCCTTGCGAGCAAATAAGAGGTGGAAGGGGCGGAACAATGCCGTCAACTCCGGATCCGTCGTAGGATGCCTGCTGCCTTCCATCGTCCCATAACCATCTGTGTTAATTATAAGAAGAATCACATGCAGATATCAGATACAGGTTGTTTAATTTACGTCATTAACTTGTTGTCATGACTGAGATTACGTACGTAATGGAAGCCAACGTGGTCGTTGCATCTCTTAAACATACAAAAGTAATCATTGACGAGAAAAGTTTAAATAAAACATACTGGTCATAATTGATGTTTTAACGTGAACAAGAGCGATGGTGGCGTCGTCATTGGCAACAAGGTTGTCCAGGGCCCATTTCACCGCCTGCTGGCTGTTCTTGTCCTTGTCTATCGCCACCGCAGTCGACGGCGACGGGTAGAGATCGTCGTCGACGTCGTACATCTCTCTCGAATGCGTGGCGATTACTAGCTAGCTATAGCTCTATCTCCTTGGAAAGAACAAAGATTACCCTTCCATTTCGCTCTCTATGCTATGCTATGTCTCTTCCTTCCTTCCTTCCTTCCTTCCTATGTTGCCCTTCTGTTGTGGTCTTCTCTTATCTCCATCTTGTTTGGCTTGTCCAGTTAGATTAACGCGGGGGTCCAACTGCAACTTGCCATGTCCAACCAAGCCTGCCCTGTTCATTCTCCGAGTTGTATGATAAAACAATTTTGGTCAATAGAATTCCCTACGTAAACAAGCACGTATGCAAATTTTGGAAAAAAGTTACATCGATGCCATGCGAATATGTCTCATCCGCTTCTTTACCTGCCACAGTTGTTCTAGATGATCAGCAGTTGTGCATGTCATGCCATGTCATCATGACTATGCCTAGCTCGAGATCACGAATTAACCATGTTATTTTGGGAGAAGCCAACACCTTAGTTCAATCCTAATTATGAAATGTCCACGTCAATACCCAAAGATGGAACTCACCTCATCAAAGATGCCGGCCTTGTCTAACTTACAATGTCGTTTCCTGTCTACAGGAAAAGTACCAAATGCAAACTTCATATTTTGTGGTCAACCTGTAGATAATTATCTAAAAATGAAAGGCCAACCTGTAGACAGACCCAACCCATTCCTTTGAGGTTGGCTTAATCCGAGTATATATCTTAGTTTCTTCTATATGGATTATGTTTGGTTCTATAAATTTCAAATTTTGATCGTTTGAAGTTGATTATGGGTCATGCGGTCGAGGTATCTACATCGTACTTATCATTGATACTTATTCCATTTACCATCAACTATGTATGGTGGATAATTAATAACGTTATGCTTTATTTTATATATTTGCTGTAATGTTAGATATTTATGGAAAAGTGTGAAAAATATTACAAAATATGTTTGTTCTATATATTTCTTAATAAAATAATTGTGTGTGTGTGTGTGTGTAGACACCGTGATGATTCAGTTTTTGTCTATATATTCCCAGCATCACTTAGTGAGAAATTGTAAGTAGAAGTTATATAGTTACATTGAAGTATCGTGTGACTTAAACATTTTTCTAATTATACACATAAGAGAATTCTGATTTAAGTAGGACATGTGCTACGATCACAAATGGTAGGCCAGGTTGAGTCGGTCTTAGATTTGAATCATGATACATACTAAGTAGATTTAATTTCAGATTTATCTATGCACTATTTCGTAGAACCAATATGAAGTTTGAGGTGCTCTTGGGTTTTTGTTGTTTTCTAACAAAAATCAACTAGACTTGCACTACTCTATTTTAAATATATATATATATATATATATATAGGAGTCAGATCAGTTGCATCCTCCTTCAAATTAACTATTTTAAGGGAAGATGCATCATAACTGTTAGATATTAATCTAATGGTGTCTATTGAAACCACTTATTTTGAAATAATACAACTAGTAGTTTCTTTTTGGAGGGAAATTTTTTTCATTTGTTATTTAATTACAGTTAAATGTGGTAGTTATCGATCTGAATTTAAAATAATTTGATTTTTCAATTTAGTATTACTAAATGGAATGCAAATAGTTATGATACAAAACAGTATTACGTTTTTGTTCTGATTTGAAAATATTTTATTGGTATGGTTATTATTTTGTTTTTTGTATCAATGTTTTGTTATTATCCTATAATACAATCTCGATGGGTTCAATTAGTTAAGAAATACTGTTTTACAAATGTTGTTATGATAGTGACTATAATTTGTTATTTTGCATAAGATCGTATCATGAAATTAAATTAAAACAATGATACTAAATGAAACAGTTACGAACATTAATACTAAATGAAACAGTTATAAATACTAAATAACATTCACAAAATCATAATACTAAAGCAAATAACAAATTTCAAGAGAATATTTTTTTTCAACGCCAACCAATACTTGACTGCAATCACTATCGCATCGTAGAGCTTCCCAATCCTCTTGCAAAAGAAATCGTTCACTACTGTATCACTACTTCCCACTACATCGTAGCTACTCTGGTACCTCAATGGATCCACACTCCCGTTCCCAAGCCATCCACAGTAGCTATTCCTCCGATGGATCCACTACTATTGTTGCCAATGGATTCACCGATCATCCCTGTCGTCCTTCGGATTCGACGTCAATCTTGCCTTCCGTGGTGGAGAAGGCCCCTAGGACAACACCGTCGTCGTCAGGGCATCTGAAGATTTTAGGGGTTTCGACATACCCGTCGTCCTTCGGATTTGACGTCGATCTCACCTTCCACGGTGGAGAAGGCCCTGGGACAACATCGTCGTCGTCGAGGCATCTAAAGATTTTAAGGGTTTCGGCTTGGATTTGGAGGTGAGGAGGGAGAAACCAAGGAGGAAGATGTGGATAGGGAGGAGGCGTCGTGGGGGAGAGGAAGCAAGGGGTTGTGGCAGGGGTGTGAGGGTGATGTGGGTGTGGAAAGAGGGGTGTAGGGTTTTTAAAGACGTGGGGAGGAGGGTGGATGGGACAGAGGGATTTTCAAATATATTTGATTTTTAAATTTCAAAAAAGAAAAAAACCAGAATCCAGTTTTGTTTCATGTAAAAGTAGTTTTAAATGTTAAGGAAGGATGCAATAGATATGTACTTTATATATATATATATATATATATATATATAAACGTTTTCTCGTTCACCTTTGTCCAAAAACCCATAGATAAACAACAAATGACTTATGGTACTTTAAATACGTGATGTTATTATTGTTAGTGAAACTAAGAAGGAAGAGTTCACTGAAGGGTCTCTAAGGCTTATAGGAGGAAAAAAAATAAATTCCTGGTATTTAGTTCCCTCTATAGGTGCCTCAGGGGGTATCCTAATAGGATGGGATAGCAGGCTATTAAAGGCAATCAGGTGTATTCCCTCCAATTACTGCCTTTCTATAAACTTTGAAAATTTAGATGCTAATCTGGACTGGTGGCTCACTGGGGTCTATGGTCCATGTGATCATAACCTGAAACGCCTATTTATTGATGAGTTACGTTATATCAGTACACTTGTAAATAACCACTGGCTTCTGGGGTGAGACTTTAATGTGATTAGGTTCCCCAGTGAACATCCTCTCCACATTAATAGCACTTCCCACATGAACAAATTTAATGATTTTATTGATCAGAATACTCTGATTGACCTCTCTCCAAATAATTTCTCCTTCACCTGGTCTAATTTTCAAGATCATCCCACATTAGTAAAGCTTGATCGTTTTCTAGTCTCCCCAGACTGGTCTGAGAAATTCCCTGATGCTTTCTGTTCTGGCAAAGCCAGAATTGTGTCGGACCATATCCCAATCCTGGTTAATACCATGGCCCCTAATTGGGGTCCTCCCCCCTTCAGATTTTATCAATCTTGGTTTTGTTTAAAGGGATTTGAACAATTAATTAAGGACTATTGGAGGAAGAATGGTTATCCTCTTTCTCTATCTTCTCCTCTGTCTGAGTTTAGTTTTAAATTGAAAAATTTACAAGCCTTACTCAAGAAATGGATAGCTCCTATTAAAGCTAATAGAGCTAAAAGACTCAGAATCATTGAATCTCAAATTCAGGATTTGGATGTTCAAACTGAACAATCTGATAATATTAATTGGGTGCAAAAAAAGGCCCTTAGATTAGAACATCTTGACCTTCTTAAAGAACAGGAGGTGTATTGGAGACAAAAATCTAGAATCCAATGATTGAAGGAAGGGGACTTAAACACTTCCTTTTTCCATAACATGGTAAAATGCCATAGGAGGGCTAATAACATTTCTTCTCTTCTCATTAATAACTCCATAACTATATCCCAAATGGAGATCTGTAGAGAAATTGAGAATCATTTCACTAAGCTATTCAATAAGGGCTACAGTCTTCAAATATCCTTTAGCTGGGATGTCCTTATCCCAGTTAAAATCTCTTCCCCTGAACAGTTAGAGATCTCTTTTGAGGAAGAAGAGATTAGATCCAGTGTGTTCCATTTAGCTGGGGACAAATCCCCAGGTCCTGATGGCTTCCCTCTGTTTTTTTTCCAGCATTACTGGGATTTGTTGAAAACATAAAAAGTTAACATCTTCCAATCCTTCCATTCTTCCAATGACCCTGATTTTCTTTCTACAATAAATCAGACCTTCATTGCACTTATTCCTAAGAAACTGGGAGCCATTAGGATTCATGACTTTAGACCTATTAGTCTAGTTAATAGTTTGTACAAAATCATTACAAAAACCCTGGCTTCTAGGTTGTCACCAGTGTTGAACGTAGCCATTGATGCTTCTCAGAGTGCCTTTTTGGCAGGGAGATCTATAGGGACTGCTTCCTTGTTGCGCAAGAAACCCTACACTTTATGAGATCTTCTAATATCAAGGGTTATATTCTAAAAATAGACTTTGAAAAAGCATTTGACAATATTAATTGGCATTTTCTGTTAGACTCTCTTTCTGGAATGGATTTTGGGGATAAGTGGATCGCTTGGATCCGAATGTGTATATCTACTGCTAAGTTCTCTGTTTTAATTAATGGATCTCCTAAAGGTTTCTTTGGGGCTTCAAATGGTTTAAGGCAGGGTGATCCCTTGTCCCCCCTACTGTTTATTATAGCTACAAATGTATTGAACTCTATGCTGCAGGCAGCTAAAAGAAGCAATTTAATTTCTGGGATTAATTTCCCTCATGAAGGTCCTTCCCTAGTAAATCTGCAATATGCAGATAATACTCTTCTATTCCTGCCAGACAATACTGAGAACATGATTAATGTTAAAAGAATATTATGCTGTTTTCAGACATGTTCTGGGTTAAAAATTAATTTT
>JAMKQA010005278.1:0-13731 GCA_024699735.1 Posidonia australis
CCCCCCCCCCTCTAGAGGAGCTATTCGATCCTACACTTTGCACCAGTATTCGATCCATGACTTGAGTGATCTTTCAGAGCATTAGGACACATCCTACAGTCCCTCTACCCATGTTTAGCATAAGGCACCACTTTCACATAGCGTCGCATTGCATATCGCCCTTGGGCGTACAGAAATAGGCTGAAAGCCAACATTTCATATAAGTAAACGAGAAACCCATGAAAGACCGATTTCTCGGACGCACGAGGGTGCTTGATACCTTTCCCGTGTGTAATAGGGATCTTTGCCCAATCTTTGGTTCGTAATGTCCTTTCCATTGGCTTTTGTTCTTGCACAATTACATAGTTTTATTGCTTTAAAACGGTTTTCCTTGTCTCTCGTATTTAAAGTAGACTAGGTGGCGACTCCCGCATTTTATCATTATTTTTATTATTTTTGCCGTGACTTCGCTGGTCCTCGTGCATTTGGCCTTTCGCACCACGCACGAGGTTGTTGCCGACATGGTTACATAATGTGCGACCACTGTCTCTGTGGGAACCACTGGCACGATGGAATGCTCTTCTACCTCTACTATCTTTTTGGTTTTTTCAACTTTTTTGGGTTTTTTGTTTTTTCAATTTTTTTGGGATTTTCTTTACTATGTACTTGGGGTGATACTGAGTGGTTGTTGTCCTGTTGTTGACTGATATGAGTGATGTCGCCCATGCTCTCTCCTAAGCCTAGCTTAGGATCTTTTTTTTGACCCTCATCCTACTTGTGGTGAGGTTTTAGTTGCCAATACCACTTAGGCCCGCCTCCCAGCTATAGAGTGATTAACTCAATTGGTCTAGTGGGTGCTTTCTCTGGTTCTGCCAAGACAATGATGGAGGGTTGGTCTTGCTGCTCGCTGGGGACGACTGACTTTGTTTCTATCATAATTGCCTTGCCATTGCTGTCTTGGTCTGGTTCAGCGGCATCCTCTGCTAGGGCGACTAGTTGCTCCTGGAACAAGACCTCTAGGTCGCTGACGAAACTGTTTATCTGTGCCTCCATAATATCTACTTCTTCACTATCTGAGGGCAAATCGACATAGTATGGCCAAAACGGCTACAGTCCCTGACCTATTGTTGATTCTAAGACAGGCCCTGACATGGTGGCTGCCTGATGAACTGACAAACTGGGTGGGACTATCCCTAAAACGAAGGCTGACAGTGCCTCTGTCGCTGACTCTACTGCAAGCACTACTGAATCCTGCTCTGATTGTGTTGGCATGAGGTATCTGTGAGTCTCTCCAACTAAGCATTATGCAACTTCTTCCATAGACTACTCCTCTTTCGAGTAGTAGTATTCAATGCAAACCCATTCAGTCGATGGGCTGAGGGTTGGTCCTTCTTGGTGGTGTTGGCGGGGACGTCTTCTATGATGGGCTGAGGTGGTTGGCTCATGGGCTGTGAGTGGAGGGGTTCTGGGCAGCTCGATTTGGTTGTTGGTGCCGCAGGCTTGTACACTCTCCCTGACCACGTGATCTCGGCACACATTTCTATAGCATAGTCATAGGGGATGCAATGGGTATCTCTGGTCAAGTTAATGACTAAAGGAGCATGAGCTGCTAGCTCCAGTACGGTTGGTGATGGGCTTGCTGGGAAAGGGGTTGGCTGGGCTTTATGCTGGGTGAACTGAGTGGGCACTAGTCTGGCAAGTAGGTAAATGGGTGTGGGAGCCCTCGATTGTATGGTGGTAGACACAGTGGTGCGCTCTGGCTTCGCGGTTAGCTGGATCATATGGATCGTGTACTTGGAACCAGACAAAACTAACTGGTAGTGATGTACAAGAGGAGATTCATGGATAGAGAAGATAAGAGAAGAAGGGTCAGTCGTGAACATGGCAGAACCCGAAGGGAAGATGGCATGAATGCTTGAAGTTCTGGCATCGTGATTGGGCAAAGGGTGATTCATTATGCTAGGGTGTGAACATTGTACTTGTGCAGGTGCTGGTGCAGATGTGGTGCCTACCTCCTGAGTATTGATAATGATGACCTTATGGTCAATCAAATCTTGAATCACATCCCGTAGTGTGAAACAACTGTTAGTTGAGTGCCCCACAATTCAGTGAAAGTTCCAGTACAGATTCGCTTTTCCATGTGCGTGCCTTCCTGAATCAATGATGCAAAGCTATTGATTGGATGCTCAGTAAAGCCCCTATGGCTGTTTGTGCTCCTCGGATGATGAGTTTGATAGATTCCTCATTGGAGGGCCTATCCTTGACTTGAGAAGTGAGGGTGCGCCAACGATCGACATACTCCCTGAATGGCTCGTTGGGTCTTTGCTTGATAGTGATCAAGTCCTAGTGCTTGGGAACCAGATCTAGATTGAAAGAGTACTATTCCATGAATGCCTTGCTGAGGTCGTCCCAAGTCTTGATCGAGGCCATGTCTAGTGAAGTGAACCACTGAAGAGCGGACCCGGTGAGACTCTTTTGAAAGAGGCAGCTTGGCAACCTCTCCTCAGCTTGGAGCTATGTGAGATCTCTGCAGTACGCTCTTAGATGTGAGATTGGACAAACTTTCCCATTGTAGTTTTCAAAGTCTGGGATGTGGAAGTTCAGTGGGAGTATTGCCTCTAGGAAATAGCAGAGGTCCTAGAACTGGTAAGGCTGGTGATCACCTCCCTGCACTAAACAGAGTGCTTTCTCGAGATCTCCCATTCTAATAAGGAGGGTGTCTGAGTTTACTACTGATGAGAGTCGTGCAGCCGAGGTGGTGACCGCATATGTTGGGTGGGTCACACCTGAGTGCCCCTCTGGGTCCACTATCACAATGCCTAGTGTCGCGTCTCGATGGCCAGCATACTCGTGCGTGGGTGCAACGTGAGATGGTATGAATGATGGTGATGCTAATTGCTGATGCATGGATGCAAGGTAGGTCAAATGCTGTGCAATGGGCAGTGCCAGATGTTGGAGTGACAACAGTTGCGTGGGTGTGCTCCTAGGCAGCGAGCCTTGTGGACGCTGTGCCCCTATCAACCTGTCAAGCTAACCACCAGAGATAGAGTCATATGCTGTGCAGTGTATTGTTGTGGCAGAGGAGGCAGAGGTGTCGCCCCCGTCATCGAAGCAATAAGGTGTTGGGGCAACGACTGAGGCGACAGTGCTGTGGGGTGAACCTGTAGAGCTAAGTGGGGCTACGCCGGAGCCTCAGGGGTGACAACCGAAACAAGCATGTTGGGGATCAATGATAGAGCCATGCCCTGGAGACTCTGTCTGAGAGCCATTAGTTGCTTTGCCTGCATGGTCCAAGCCCCATCTATGGCAGCACTATGGGACGGGATAGACTACTGTCCTGAAGCAAAAAGAGGTAGAGACACAGACTATCCAAGAGGTAGGGAACCTACAACTGGAGCCACCATAGCGGGCTGAGTGCTGGGGGTGGGGTGACCTTGAGGGTAGGTGATAGTCAACGGTGCTTCAGGGACCCTAGTGGCGGTCACTGCAATAGACTCAGCGACAGGTCCTTGACTGATGACTTGCTAAAGCGTTAGAGGAAAAGGAGTGGACTCCTCCTACATCGGGAAACAGTGCATGAGAGGTGATGACAGGACCCCAGACGTAACAGTCAAAGTGAAAGGGACTAAGGTGGAGATCTAGGATGCTAGTGGGGTGAGCGTCACCAACGTCTTGGGCCATAGCCGACCGAGAACAGCTGATGACAGGACTACGGTGGCAGACAAGGGGGTGAATCCTAGGATGAGCTATCATCGAAATCGACGGATAACTTGAAAAAAAATGGTGAAGAGTGGTCGCAACAGGGATACCAGAAGAAGGAGCGCTTGAACTCAGGCTAGGGAACTCTCTCGCTAACCTGCGTCGTCGAAAGACAACAAGATCGAAGTTAGAACCTATGACATAAAAAGTCATGCGATGTTCATTAAAGTGGTATGAATGGCACACATGCATATGGATACAATTACGATGTACTCCCTCATCATCTATGTGTATCCTAGTAGGCCGTCTACTCCAAGCTCTCTCATGGGTAATGCGAGTCTTTGACTCAAGGCTGAAAGTAAGGTCCCATCCCTCATCAAAGCGATGGAACGGTGGTGTGTTGGGAGCCTCGACCCTACCAATGCTTGGGTTGTATCCTCTACTAACACCGACATGATCCTGAACAAGGGGGGATAGATCAACATCCCGTCCTACGCTAAAGCAATAGAATGAGAAACCAGAACTATCTTTCACAGACTATAGGTTGACTCAGGAGAAGAGAAGATGCATGCTCCTATTTGAATCATTCATGCAAATATGCTTGGTGTGTTTTGCTTGCATTTTATTAAACTAGATGAGGGAACAAGTGTATGTTTGTCGCTAGTTGTGCCTAAATGTTGTGTTTATCTTGTAGATTTTAAATTAAGCCTGTAGGAGGAACCAAGCACATCTCTACTTTCCTAGGCATGACAAATACAGAAAGGGGAAGAAAACACCCAATCATGGCAAGTGAACATCACACATCACATCAAAAGGCAAGATCATGGCATGTGCGGGTGTAATGTGATCATGGTGGTGAAAAGGAAAAAACCAACATCATAGCAAAAGGGAGGAAGCATGTTATGTGCAAGTGGTGATGTAGCATACTTGTGTAAAACAAAACAATCATCAAACAAAAGGCATGCAAGACATAGAACAAGGGTACGCACGACACAAAAAATGTAATATAAAGCACAAACAAGTATGAACCACACAAGCGAATGAACATCACAACTTGAAATCCGAAGTCTAGTATCCCCAGTGGAGTCTCCAATTCCTGTGACCATGCAGGTAGGGGGGACCGATAGGGCCACGTCGGGAGTGGTGAGTCCGAGAAAAGGGATGGTCTACTCGAAAACACCAAAAAATACATGAAAATAAAACAAATGGATAAGGGGAGTCACTACCTAGTCTATTTAACAGAAAGATGAGGAAAACTGGAAAAAATGCAATGCGATGCGAAACAAACAAACAAAAACAAATAAAATAAATGACTCCAATATCAATGGATAACACATAGGTCATTGTGAGCAAAGAAACGGGTAAAGACTCCTGTTACGCACGGGTAAGGTGTTAAGCACCCCCGTCTGCCTGACAAATCGTGGCAAATGCGAATGTATGCTTACTTGTGTCTAAGATAGGTGTGACTTCATGCCATGTGAAGACAAACGAAATGCAAGAGGTAAAAATCATGCAACCTAATGCTCAACCACGTTGTACGAGTTCTAGACCAACTGTCCACAAGTGTTCGAATATGTAAACATCCTTGCCTTAAAGACAAATGTGAGAAATCAAAAAGAAACACGATGGAAAACAATGCGTGCGACATTTGGGACACTATGTTAGCACGAATGCTATTTACAATACGCCCTTAAGCGATATGCGATATGCAATGCATGGAAACCGGATTGGGACATGATGTAAGCGATGATGTTGATTACTATACGCCCTTAGGCGATATGCAATATGCAATGCATGGAATTCGATTCAAAACGTGATGTAGGTGATTATGTCGATTACTGTACGCTCTTGGACGATATGTAATATATGGATGTGATTAATGTATGCCCAAATGGGCATGATGCTTAATGTTGTGTGGATGTCGGTAAAATGAGGAAAACGTCGATCGAAACTGATTAAATTGAATTAAACATGAGCATTTGTGAATAAATGGCAAGATATGCTCAAATAGATAACATGCAAGGCCGTGCATAGGTTCTTACGAGGTATAAACATGCTCAGAACACACACCATCCAGCAAATAAGTCAAACAGAGCGATTCTCCAAACGTCGCCCTTCTATGCGGTGTCAGTCCTCATCGCTGTTCATTGGACGATGAGGAGCGTCCTTTCTGTTTGGCAGCACGTGCCCTAGTCTGATCCAACGGTCCAAGTCTGTCTTGAATAGATCAGATGTTAGACAAATCTATTTGAGCAATCAAGTCTCAGAGAAAACGTCGATTTTGATGGGTTCAAATATTTGTTAAATGATTGGATTAACTTGGGTTTATTCAATCATATAAGTTCCTATGGCAGGGGTTACATTGATTTCAAGGGTTCTAAGTGGCACTCAATAGGATTTGGGCTCTTTGGTACCGCTCTTTGATCTTCGTTAGGGTCCACCAAGAGGGCCTAGACTACGGGTTTGTCTTTCTAAAGAGGGGCCTGTAACCCAAAATTTTATCATTATGGGTCGGTCCTAGCAAACCCCAAGGCAATAAATAAACACAAAACAACAAGATTTCAAGTTTCTACTAGGGTTTGTTACGGACTTAGGGAGAAAGGTGAAGGCTAAAATAAGATCCTAGGACACCTTAGGTTCCTTGATCTAATAATCACAATCGGGACAGAGTATGGATAGGTGACTTGCACCAGCTCGGATTTGCTCTACTCAGTTGGTCAAACTAGATAAAGAATCCTAAAGAACTATAAGCTTGTTGTCAAGCAAATAGTTTCCACCCGATTGGAGGAAAGAAAATAGCCCTAGAAATTGATAAAAAGCCAAAACGACAGTGGATAGGAATATTATCATTTTTATTTATTCATATTGCTACTGCAGGCAATAAAAATCAACACAAATAGTAAAAATTAAAGCTTGTAGGAAAAATTGTACTGAAAATGATTCGTCACCTATCGGTAGGCGCCTGATCTCGTCATCTATGGGTTTGGCGACGAGACCAGCCACCTCTCGTTATGGAAACTAGAGGTCATCTTCCTCTAGCATGCAGGGGTTGTCTAAGGTTATAGACTTGTCTCTCTTCTCTCACTCTCTCTCTCCTGCACAGAGGACCATGGTTTTGGTGGAGGTTTGGCTCCTCTCTCTCTCCCTCTCCCTCTTTCTCTCTTGTTGGAAAGTTGGGCTAGGGTTTCGACGTGGAGTGGCTGTTGTTGGGTTGTGGAAGTGGAAGGCGGGATGAGGGCTAGAGGGGTGGTTGTGTTGGGTTGCCGTGTTCATGGTGGACATGGGCTTTTGCAGTGGGAAGGAGGAGGAGGATAACTAGGCTATAGGTGTCTGGGTTTGCACGAGGGGCCTCTCTCTCTACGTGCTTTGCATGGGTTCGATGGGCTGGCTTGGTGTTGGGTTCACTAAGGGAGGAGGACGTGGAGACTAGGAAGTGGGTTGTGGGGTTCATGTGGACTGTGGGCATCGAGGAAGACCTGATGCCTGCACGAGGAGGAGCGATCACTGTTCATGCTCAAAGACCAATGACCTCACGTGGATGGTGACCCATCATCGAGAAACATGTATAACACATAAAACTAAAATGAAATAGTGAGAAAACCTTCATACACATGCTGATATGCATTGAAACCATCAAAACAACATTCATATAATCAAACCTAACGATGATAAGAGATATACCTACGTGGTAGATGATTTTTGACATCATCTGATGACAGCAAAGGCTACAGGATGCGGAGGAGGGCTTGGGCTGCGATGGACGTCGTTTTCTTCCTCTCTATCACGTGGAAGCTAGGGTTTCGTTGGTGTTTCTCTTCCTTTCTCTCTTTCTAAGGTTTTTTCTCTCCCTCCTTTTCTCTTCCTCTTTCTCTCCTTATGTGAATCTCCCTCTTCTCCCAAAACTCTTCCTCTATACGTCCAATCTTGGGTTCTCTTATGTGGGGTAGGCATATATAGGGCACTGGGTAGCATGAGGGATGTCAGATGTAAGGCTCTCGAATGGGCGGTGAGGATGACTTCGGTTGGCATGGGCTTAGGGTTTAGGTTGGGCTTATAGTGTGGGCATATTGCTTTTGGGCTTGTGTTTATTTTTATTTTTTAGGTTTGGTCTGGATTTTAGCTTTGGTTTATTTACTCTTTTAGGAGTGATTTAGGTTTGGTTTTGTTTTTGAGTGATTTTATCTTTGTAGGTTTAGGTTTCATTTTTTAGATTTACGTTTAGGTTTATCTTTGGTTTTAGTTTATTTTTAGGCTTAGGTTTGCTTTGGTTTTAGTTTATTTTTTAGGTTTACATTTGATTTTGGTTTTAGTTTATTTTTAGGATTAGGTTTGACTTTGGTTTTAGTTTTGTTTATTTTTTAGATTTATGTTTTAGTTTTCTCTTTGTGGGCCGAAATGGGTTCATGGTTGAACCTCTAGTGTTTGGTTTGGGCTCAGGCTACTAGTTTGTGTTTTAGGATAGGCTTTGGCTTATTTTTTGTCTCAAAGGGTCAGGTTGGGTCCATCGCAGCCAGAGCGTGATCCAGGAGGTCTGCCGCCTAGTGACCGCAAAACCGGGGTGTCTACAACACTGAAAGAGCCATTCAATCACATTGCCTAGTTATATTAAGCACTGATCTAGCTATACTCCTGAGGGACACGAGCCAGTAGGTGTCCTACACCTTGGCACCAGAACATGGAAGTTCTGGTTAAGTTTGTTTGGGCATCCAATTTTGGAAACCTAACGGAATTCTGGGACAGTTGCATTGGTTTTAGTGTGATTATTTGGGCCTGGTAGGAGAGCTATCATGGCTTTGATTTGAGCTATAATTTCTAGTTTTCAGCTTTGTGCTACTTGGGCACAATGTTTTGTGGCAAATCTAGAAAGGTATTCAAATGATTTTGAGATAGATTTTAAAAAGGGTTGCCTTGAGTTGGCAGTTTTTCCCATGTTTTTTTGGGCAAATATTATTTTTATTGATGAAAAGAGCATTCAAAAATAGTGATACACCTCAAGAAGAGGATACACGCCTTGCAATCAACTGGCCCCAAGGTTAGCCTGAAAAAAAACCTCTTTAAAACCCATGCTTTGGGAAAAAGTAGAGGAGAAAAAGGCTAACCCATGCTCCCTCTAATACGTAGACTAGGAAGACTCCATCTATCCAGATTACAAATCGCTCTAAGCGCTTTTGGAAGAAGAGAATAAGAATGGAAAATCTTGTGAACCTTACAGTTGACCCCTTCTTTAGCTAAGAAATTAGCAGCCATATTCCCTTCTCTGTAAACGTGCATAAAGGTTACATGAAACCTCTTCTGGGTGAGTCTGCACCAACAAGAACATCTCCTGTTAATAGCAATCTTCCCATTCAACATCTTCACCACCCATAAAGAGTCGGATTGCACTTTGTCTACATGAATACCATGTTCAACACACTGGACAAGCATATCCCAGATGGCACGAACCTCTGCCTCATTATTGGTAATATTCCCATAGAAAAAGTAGAAGGGCAACCTCACAAACCCCTGTTGATCATACACTAGCTCGCCAACTCCTGCACCCACTTGGGATGAAGCACCATCCAAGTTAGCCTTATATCTAGAGACCAAAGGACTCCATTTCACGACCAAGCATTTGGAATGAAGACCAATAGGCACATTGAAACCAGTAGAGGATAGGAGGTCTGTGGAGCCACCCCATGAAGTAAATTTCCTATTGGAAAGCGCATGATTACTATGAGAAATAATATGTTGTACCACCTGTTGCCATTTCTTATATTTCATAGAAAATCTTTTGTTACAGCACTCAACCAAGATGTACCAACAAATTATCCCAGGAAGAAAACCAATAATGGCACGTCTATAAGAAGAGATAGACCTATAATCTTGCCAATCCCGAATAGTTTCAACAATATTATCCCTTACCCTCATATGTAGAAGAGTCCCAAAATAATTCCAAATGTTAGACCCGAGATCACCATGAATAAAAAGATGATTCACCATTTCATTTTGAGATTCCACACAACAGTGACATTTAGAGACAAAAGGCATTGCTCTAGACTAAACATTAGCATCTACCGAAACCGCATTCCAAGCAATCTTCCACAAGAAAAGGGACATCTTAGGCTGTAAGCAAGAAGACCAAGTCCACCTCCAACATCCATCTATAGGAATAGACGTGTTAATAATGCTTGAAGCACTTTTAATAGAGAAGACTCCATCCATTGTCAGCATCCAGATGGGCACGTCACTACCAGCTTGACCATCAACATGTAACATTGAAAGGGCATCCCACATGTCTGTGATGTCTTGATGGGTACCTCCCACGTGATCAAAGAACAAGTCCCTATGGAAATACACATAACCAACCTTAGCACCCATATCAGAATGGGAATAATGTAGAAGCCTCTCAAAAACAATCCCACCATGATACCATTTGTCCATCTAGAAATCGGAGTCGCCCTTGTTAATAACCCACAGAGAATGTTCAATAACCAAGGCATGGTCTTCATAAGAGCCTTCCATCGAACTAAAGCAAAAGGAGGAGGAGATAACCATCCCCTATGTCTAACTCTGTATTTAGAAGAATAGAAAATGCTCCAAAGGGATTCTTTAAGAAGCAACTTTCAGTAGCTCTTAATATTGAAAAGCTGATGCATATCAACAAAAGTACGTATACCCAAGCCAAGGTCAAGATGAGGCCATGTGCAATTATCCCAGTGAACTCAATGTAGTCTATTTTTGCCATCCTTACTATCCCATAAAATATCACGAATAAGTTTATCAATATCTTGCATAATATGGGTAGGAATTCTCAACACTGACAAGGTATGAATAGGAATAAAGCAAAGTACATGTATAATCAGATTGAGCTGCCCAGCCATACTGAGAAACTTGTACGTCCAACTACCAATACGACATTGAATTTTCTCCACCAGATCATGGACGTAACTTCCCTTGATTCTGCCTGCAGCAATAGGAGCCCCAAGGTATTCCCCAAGTGTTATGAAACGACTTGTATGGTTTTGTAAAGATTTTGAAAGGTTTTCTAGAGTTTTCTAGAGATTAACAAAGAGATTTCTCAACAGAAAAGAATAGTATTACAGAATAGATTTCTGTAACATAAAGGAATTAGAAAAGAATTTTAGAAAAGAAATATATATTTTCAGAAAAGAGTTTTTCAGAGTTTCCAGAGTTAGTACCTAGGTGAAAGAGACTGGGTACCCAGAGACTTAGTGTTAGAGAGGGCTAGGTGATATAACTCGTGGGCTTGCGATGAGTCCAGTAAGATTACCCCTGGGCTCACGATAGGTTGAGTAAATCACTAGAGAGCTCAAATACCAAAAGAGAATAGAAGGGCATCATGAGGAGATGCATTTTCGTACAATGATAATAGAAAAGAGAAAAGAATAGTGAGGCATGTTGGTTAGGACGGTGATATGCCTTGCATGGAGACTTTCACCATGGTAGTGCAGGAGGTTGAGGTTAGTGTCTCTTCCCGCTATGTGTGGCCAGGTCATCCTTGATCAAGGTGACACTAGAAAATAGATTTCAAAAAGTTTTCATACTTGAGAAATAGATAGTTTTGAGCTAGAATTGAGCTGTGTTGGCTTTTGAGTTTTAGTCGGATTCTAACTGAGTTGAGACTAGTGTTTTAGGGTTAGTTCCAGCAAGAGTTATTGTTTTAGCTAGTTCTTGAGGTAGAGTTTGGACTAGAACCTATTCCCAAGAATTGTTTTTTAGAAATGCATGAGAATAAAGCATGAGTTTCAAACAAGAATGAAAATGTTTAAAAAGTCATGATTTAAAGAGATTTTCTTCGAATAGACTTTTTGAGAGTTCTGGTTCCAATGGGAGCCCAGATTAAAGATTTATTAGAAAGAATTTCAAAAAAGGTTGTTGAAAAGAAAGGGGATTGTGCCAATTTTGAGATTTAAAAAGATTTATTAGAGCTTGTGCTGGTTTGGACTTGCTATTAGCATAGAGTAGCCAATCCAGGTGTGCAACAGAGTTTAGAAAATGCGTGAGTAAAATATGATATTTTAAAGTAAAAAGAAAGTGTTTTGAAAAGAAAGGGGATTGTGCCAGTTTTGAGATTTACTTGTTTGTTTGACTGAGCAGAGGCTCGATACTAGTGGACACACTTTAGTGGTTGTCACTTGATTTGGCAAGAGTAGTCAATTCAAGTAGAGTTTTATGTTTTGAAAAGCATGTATGAGATTTAAAAGAAAAGAATAGAGTAGTTTTCAATGATATGTTTTCAAAGCTGTGTTGCTTGTGGGGCAAAAGAGTATTGCCTGAGATTATGTACGACATATAGGAGAGATGCTAGAGTAATATGAGTTTTAGTGGAGTGTGTACTGGGTGACCTTTTAGTAATCACTCATGTGTGTTTTATTTGGTATTTTCTTAAGTATAGGATAGGAGTAGAAGTTTACTAGTGCACATGAAGATAGAGTCAGTCGATCACACATCAAAAAATTTGGGTAAGTGTTTAGTTTAATTTAATTCAGTTAACAGTAATTTGTTTTAAGTTGTTAATGCTAAGTTTGGTTTCAGATTAAATGCAAGTAAATTATTGTAAGTAATTAAAGAAAGAAAATTTGTAACTAGGAGATATGTGTAATGGCTCAATGTGTGGGTCGTTACAAGGTCAAAGCCTAAAGGGTGGAAGATCATATCATAAATCTACACAAGGGATTCTTTTATAGACTTACAAGGCCTTATTTATGTTGGAGAAAAATCTAAGTACAAATTTTTTTTTTTAATTTTAAATACAACATATTAACAACTTAGAATTGTAATCACTAAAGATTGAGTAAAAAATATCCTATTTTAGCGCTTGTAAGGTGCCATATGTCCATCTGGGAACCTAGGAGGTGTCCACGTCAATCACAATGAACTTTAACTTAGTCAATTCGTTAGCTAATATTATTCTCATTATTGACATACGTGGAAAATATACATTTGACTTCTTGACGTAGCTTTAGATTTTTTGTTCGAATTTCTTTTTTTTTTCTGCTTCAAAATATTTTTAATAAATTTTGAAATTTTTTGGTTTTTATTCTTTTCTCTTTCTTCTTTTTTCCAATTCTTTCAAGTCCTCAGGTTCCTATAATATTTGCACAAAATCTCTCAAATAGCATTATTTATATACAAAATAAATAAATATAGGACAAGAAATATATAACAATAATGTGCTTATCAGTCCCAAAAAAATCTTAACATATTAAAGCATCAAGCATGATCGAAAGTCCAGAAAAACCCTAACATATCAAAACATCAAACATGATCGAAAGTTCCAAAAAACCCTAATATGATGAAGCATGATCAAAGATCCTAAAAAACAAGTCGATAAAAAACCCCAAAAGATAAACCTTCAGCTGTTGAGCTTCTAGTGGATGAGAGTTTGTTGAACCACCAAACAAACGTGGTGAAGGTCTTCTCTCGACTATTGCTTTCATTTCTTCCAGATCCTCCTATAGTGTCGGTGTTGATGTTGGTGCCGTCCTCTTCTTCTTTTTATTCTCCATCTTGTTCGTTGGCTCTACTACTTCTCACACCCAACAAAACAAAAGGCCATGGAGGTTGAGTAGAAGCACCCATTTTATGGCTTGGGTCGACAAACAATGCTATAGGTGAGAGCTAAATCTCATTGGAAGTGAGCACCTTTTTTCATCCTTTTAAAGTGACTACAGTCTACGGTACTGCCTCTAGCCAAGTGTGGTGAGCAAGCTCCATCAAATAAACACAACCAATATTTTACTATGAGGACATTTTTTTATGTAGGTGCCTACATATAAGGAGTATGTTGGTAACTTTTTATTTTTCATAAAGACATAAAAAAGAAGAAATAACCGTATAGATATACTTATTAGATATCCATAAATACATAGTGAAATTTTCATTTAAATCAAACAACCATTAACCTCTAATCTAAAGACCTTAAATTTCAACATATTTTGTCAAATTTTAACCTTTAAATTTTAGATTAAAATTTAACGGTGAATATAATTCAGAATAGGATGAAACCTTAACACATATTAGATTATATTATAGATTAACTAATTATATAAT
>JAMKQA010005280.1:0-13775 GCA_024699735.1 Posidonia australis
TGGTAGGACAAACTGAAATCATAGTCCTTGATATACTCCACCCAGCGCCTCTATCTCAGGTTCAAATCCTTCTGAGTAAAGATGTACTTCAGACTCTTGTGATCTGTGTACACCTCAAACTGTTCGCCATATAAATAATGCCTCCAAAGTTTCAAGGTGAACACCACAGCTGCCATCTCTAAATCATGGGTGGGATAATCCTTCTCATAATCATTCAATTGGCACGAGGCATACGCCACCACCCTACCATGCTGCATCAGCACACATCCCAAACCAGTTCCACAAGCATCACTGTAGACTGTAAAACCGCCACTCCTAGAGGGCAAAGTCAAAATTGGGGCCGACACAAGACAAGCCTTCAACTCATTGAAGCTCTCCTCGCACTGCCAATCCCAGGCAAAGTGCACTTCTTTCCTAGTTAGTCTGGTCAATGGTGCAGCAATCTTGGAGATATCCTGAATGAATCTCCTATAATATCTTGCCATGCCGAGAAAACTTCTAATCTCAGTCACTGTCTTCGGTCTGGCCCAACTACTCGCAGCTTCTACCGTGGTTGGATCTAACTTGATGCCTTCTCCTGAAATAATGTGACCAAGGAAGGACACCTCTTCCAGCCAAAACTCGCACTTAGAGAACTTGGCATAGAGCTGATGCTGCCTCAGCGTCTCCAGTACGATCCTCAAGTGCCTCTAGTGGGTCTGAACATCCGGAGAATACACCAGAACATCATCCACAAAGATGACCACAAACTGGTCCAAATAGCGCCTGAACACCCTATTCATCAGGTCCATAAAGGCAGCCGGAGCATTTGTCAACCCGAATGGCATAACCAAAAACTCATAATGTCCATAACGGGTGCGAAAGGCTGTCTTCTGCACATCTAGCTCACTGATCCTCAACTGATGGTATCTAGATCTCAAATCTATCTTGGAGAACACCGATGCTCCCTACAAATGGTCAAACAAATCATCGATCCTAGGTAGTGGATACTTGTTCTTGATAGTGATCTGGTTCAACATTCGATAGTCTATACAAAGTCGAAGTGAACCATCCTTCTTCTTGATAAACAGAACCCGGACGACTGTGCATCCTTAAATCGGACTTCTCATTGGTCCTAAATCACAAGCAGGAGCACAGCAAGCCAACCACAAGCTCATACATCCAAGAAATAACAGATTTTCCATTAATAAACCATTTAAACAATATTACAATTAATTACATGGTTTACAAGTAAAAATGGATAATCAGGCCCATATGTCACAATATCGGCTGCAAATGAATGGTGCCTTCGAATCAACCAATAAAAACCTGATCAAGATCTTGAAGAAGATGGCTGAGACTCACAAGGACTGGCATGAGAAGCTCCCTTATGCACTATGGGCTTATAGGACATCTGTCCGGACATCAATAGGGGCAACACCGTATTCGCTTGTTTATGGCATGGAGGCGGTTCTCCCTTTCGAAGTAGAGATCCCGTCACAAAGAATTTTAAAAGAAGCTGAACTAGATGAAGCAGAATGGGTTCAAGACCGCTGTGTCCAACTAGACCTCATTGATGAACATAGATTACAAGCCCTACACCATGCCCAATGCTATCAAAAGCAAATGGCCCGAGCATATCAGAAGAAAGTCCAGCCTAGAAATTTTGAGCCAGGTGATCTGGTTTTGCGAGCAATTCACCTACCTGATGCCCGAGGAAAGTTCAGGCCCAACTAGCGTGGACCATTTATTGTGAAAGAAGCCCTGTCCGGAGGCACAGTCATTCTTGAGGATATGGATCATGGAGAACAGTCAAAACCTGTCAACGCTTCTTACCAGAAGAAGTACTACCAGTGATCATCAACCACTCCCAAGCCTTGCAAAACATTCCATTATGGGCCATGCATATCTATGTTTCTTGCTTTAGCATTCCAGTATTTTAAGTTACTGCATCCGCACATCACATAAATCGCATCATATGCATTGTACTTTCTTTTCGTTTTCATTGTAATCATAATAGAAAACATTGGCATAATCATTGTCCGATGAGGAAAATCGGAAGGCCAGCCTGCTTCAAAAGAGTATTGATCCTCCTCATGTATTACTACCTGTGTGACCTAGGAGGTGAGGGAGCAACTATTTACGGGGAATTGGACGAAATGTACAAATTCCCAAGGGACCTATACCTCCTGAGGGAGAGAAAATGATAGGTCATGAATGAGTGTGAGCCAAAACAAATAGACATCGGAGCACAAACGAAATGAGAAGATAGAAGTTGAAGATAGAAGTCAGCTCCAGTGAGAGAAGCATGCGAGACAACTCTATCCCTATAAAAAATCTTGGAGAGGAGTTGAAGCATACACCTACCAAGCCAATACTTCCAAAGGAACTAGCCACCCCTTAAGTTAAATTGAAGAGAGAAGCCACCTCCCTAGCCTAGGTGTTCATTACCTCCCAGTAGGGGTAGTGTAAGCCAGCATGCTTTTGAGGGAGTAAAAGAAAATTGAATTATTGAAAAAGCAGGTGTAGGGCCCTAGGAGTTTGGCATGGAGCCCATTTTATCTCAACAGTCCATTGAGTGAGTGAGAGCGACCATAAACCCAGAGATCCAGGTAGCGTCAGGTGAGTTGAGGACATTCTAGTTCCTGTAGTAGGCAATAAAGTCTTCCTTGGCACTGAGGGCACCAATATCTTCTATAAACCATGGATAAATCTTGCTTCCATCTTATAAGTCTTGCACAAATCATCTGGCATTCAACATTTTTCGATCACGCATCTTTCGCATTTTGCATCGCTTTGCAAGGCGTTTGCCCATATTCCAACTAAGGGCATGCCAGCTGCCTTTTGAGTTGCAATATTGGCAAAAGGGGAGCTTCAACCAAGGGCATGTTAACCGCTCTTTGGTTAGAAATAGTTCTTTGACTAGGGGCATGCCAGCTGCCTTTCTAAGTTAAGAAGATCATTGGGATAGTGCTACTGTCAGGGGTATGCAGGTCAACACCAATTGTTTGTTACATAAAGCATAGATTCATTGCAAACACAAACCAAATCAGATTCTGAAGTGACACTGTGTAAAAACAAGACTGTCCCTTTATTATAGCTCATCAGTTGTACAAAATTTGTTCACTTGATAGCAGTGGACTTTCAAGTTACAATCAGTCGACTCTTGCCCTTTTTGAGCTGCCAGTTCCTATAAACGAAGTGCCACTAGGAGGAAGTTCATTTATAGGCCAAGCTTCTTGAATTTCAGCCTCATACTCTGCTGTGCAATCCAAACCTTCAGTAATGGCAAGACCTGAAGATTGAATGTCGCCACGCATCAGGCGAGCTAACTCAGAAGTTGTCGCATCAGAGCCGAGGACGTATCTTTTGAAGCGGTTGGGCATAGGGCTTTGCTCAATCGAATCTTGGCAAAAGCCAAATTGGCACAGGACGCGGATAGGATGGTATTCCACACCGCCCGTTAGCCCCGGAAGGACAACCAATCACATGTCGCTACTGTTAAAGAAGACAGTGAAGGACTTCGCAGTTGTGAACAAAACGCGCCAGACTACAGTGTCCTTGGTAAATTTCGTAGTCTTTCACATAGCTCATGCACGCCTGGAAGGGTGTGTGAATGATTAGTGCGACTGTAGGAGTCGAAGACAGAGTGTTGGGCGCGTAGGACTTCCACCCCCATGTGGGCCGCAAGCCAAGTCTGTCAGAAAAGAAGCATGGCACCGTTAGATAAGCATAGTAAATTACTAAAATATCAGTGTCGGCTTACTTGCACTAAGGCACCACAACCATGAAAATGCCGGGAACGTTTCAATGCCCGATCCAAGCCGACATAGGTCTCTGCCAGAAGAATGGGGGCAAGATCAATTTGGTGAGTGATCATGGCCAACGCCATCTCTACCACCTCAATAGCAACTGTCATCCGGCCATGGCTAAAAATGAGCTCCCCAAGGAAGCATACCGCAAAGTCGTGGAGCCACAAGCTGCCTGACGACACACGGTCACTGGCAATCTTGTCGAAATAATCCTGGCGCAACCTTGGAGCCGACCCATCTTTGCAGATGAGGCTTTTCTCGCAAGCACTTTGGGGTAAGCCTGTTAGTTGATTCAAGACTGAAGCATAACTATCACAGCGCATGAAAAATGGGCGGTGACATGTACGGTGACAGGCCGCAGATCCGTCAGACTTCTTCCAAGGTGAGAGTAAGTTCCGTCTGTCCAAAGTGGAATACATGGAAAGCGGGTTTCCAGAATCTAGCCGCAGCACATAACAAATGCCAGTTCACCTCCACCTTGACAATGTTCAACAACGAGGAGGATATGCCCCAAACCCGTAGTTGCCCATGATCCTCAACAGTTAATGCATCAATCCATGCTTGCAGAATGTTGGAGCAGCATTTCGATGTCACCATGGTCAGATATCCCTGCGGCAAAGATGTTAGATCAAGATATGGCAAGAATAATGCAAAATCAAGTCTGGGGCAAACAAAAAGTTATTTGGCCAAATAATTCTCATGGTGGGGAAGATCAAATGAGATCATAAATATGAAACATGCAGTTTCCCTTTGCAAGATATGGAAAATGTGCAAGTCCGAAGATTGGGAAAATCAGAAGATACAATTTTTTTTTCACTTTGCAAATCTGAGGCATGATGGAAAATCAGCCCATGATGTCTTCTCTCTTTTACAAAATATGAGAAAATATATGCAAAGCCCAAGAATAAGAGAAAATCAAAACATATAATTTCTTCCCTTTGTAAAATCTGAAGCATGATGGAAAATCGGTTCATGTAGCCTTTTTTTTCCTTTGTAAAATATGAAGGAATATGAGCAATAGAGATCACCACAAATAAAAAGAACAACATTTGAATTCATGTAAAGGCAAGAGCCCCCTCAAAGAGGAATTTCTATGTCATATCAAAGAAAATGGGCGAGATCACATACCATTGCGAGCCGAGAAAGAGCGTAGCTGGCACCGAGAGAGCAAAAAAGGAGGTTTGAGGGCTTGAGAAAGATGTTTGTAGTAGGAGAGGGGGCAGATTTTGTTGGAGGATAACGAAATAATATAGAAAAGAAAGAGGAGTTGCAGAAGGAAAGGAAAGCGAGCCAACATTCTGAACAGAGAGCACCAAGGTGGCGCATGAACCAGCACACCAACCAGGCACACAAAGCTGGCACACCACTTAGTTGACAGCAAACAGAACCTCCCCTAAAATATCAAACTCACCCAAACCGACGCCATTTCTCAAGGCTTGCATGGAAACATACGTTTACACACACAGATAAATACCCAAGAGAAGGGTTGCATTCCAAAAATAGATTTGCATTCATGCACATTTAAAGTACAAATTACATTGTTCAAAGAGTACAAGTCACATCATTCATACACAGAGTGGTAAAAGAAGATTGAACTAAAATAAAGAAATCTACTACTCCTCGCCAGACTCCTCCTCGTCGAAAGATCTCCCCTGCAAACTCTTAGCCAAGAGTCGGGCTCCTCGTCGAGTTATCTAGCGCGAATACGGGTAGCAGCAATAGACTGAGAGCGGGCAGAAGAGCTTAGGACCCTCTGTGAAACCTCGGTGTCAGAACGGTCCTTCTTAAACACTTCCAAGGTGAATTCCCCACTGGAGGCTGCATTTACCTCGTTGGCTGGGTAGTCCTGCTGAAAGATTCCCAAAAGAGTGTCAGATTTGTAACAGTACCAAAGCATGTTGTTAAAGGAAAGTTAGAAAGAGTACCTGTATGATGTTCTGCCACCGCAGTTTCTGCACGAATTTGCAAAAATTGCCAAGCGAACTTATGGCATGAATGGAATGAAATTTACAAGTAAAATAAAAGCCACCATACCCATTTCTACCTGATGTCCTTGTAAAAGAGGCAAATTGCTCCTCGGAGCCCTGTAGAAGTAAAACAAAACATGTGTCAGATCAGACCTTCTATATGGAGCAAATTTATTTAAGCAGAAGGAACAAGGTTTTTTACCTTAGCCCAGTTGGAAGCATACCACATCCCACGTTGATTGTCGCACACGGCCTCCTCAAAAAGATAGGACTTCCTGACCCACCTATACCATGCTAAATAATCAGTGTAGTTGACTTCTCAAAGAATGTGCCTATCTTGAGAGGCCATAGCTGCAGCGTGCCGACTCCTAGCGATGGCACGAGAAGGGACTGGGAGATCCATGTTCGTAGGTGGAGGAGCGGGGATGCAGAATTCATTGAGGAACTGATGCCTCACTTGCCCCGGAAGGAAGTAGGCCAACTTCTTCATGCAGTACAATTTCACCTGCTTGTCTCTCAGAATGCGACCGGAGTTCAGAGGTGCCCAGTTGAACCCGTCATATCTCAAAAATGGGCACAGGTGTACCTGTTTGCAAAAAGAACAATCATAAGTGTGCAGGCAAATGCTGATATGTAGAAATAAAATCCCTGTAATAAAACTTACATCCTTGAGCTCTACCAAGTCCAGAAGATATCAATGAGACTCGTAACTGTAGACCCCCGCAACAGCCCTATGGTCAGGCTCGACCCACTGACGAGGTAGAGGAAGAAGCTCATCCAGGAGGCGACCAAAGCAGTGCCCCTACGTGATATGCTCCATAGCCCAGTACTAGCAAGAGCAAACAGAAAGAAAGTTAGTTATCAGCTACTATCAAAAGCTTTGCAAAAAGGAAATAAATTTTCACTAGAACCTACAATGAGCAGGGGGTACAGTCCCACATGAGACCGACGACCCAGCTTAGCTACGTTGTCCGACCCGTAGATCAGCCCGGTGTAGTGATCCAAGTACTGTCAGCTCAGTCGTAGTGATCCAAGTACTCCATGTTGGTCAAATATGCTAGCCAATCAGCGTGAATGCAGTAGGCAGAAGAATCGCAGAAGATCATGGCAAGTTGATCCAACAAGAAGTGTCGGAGTACGAAATTGGCCTCGTCGCTCCCGACTCCGGGTTGAGCCAGAACTGATCCCACTCCTGAAGCCAATCCACTGTGATCATGTGCTTTCCCTGAGGTGGCTTTGGAGGAACATGGCCCAGGTGCACGGGAGCTAGATGCATCCCATGAGTAGTCTCGCCAATAATCGGCTCATCATCGAATGGAAGGCCCGTCAGCAAGGGCCATTGGTCGGGCAGCACTGTCAACTCTCCGAACGGAAAGTGGAAGGTATACGTCTCGAACCTCCATCTCTCTGCCAAGGCTTGGAAGAAGTTATAATGTCCGTGGATGGGCGGGATGCGAAGCAAACCACCAAAAGGAGACCGATGGAGCAAGAAATCTTGCAAAAACTCGGGCAAGTGGCTGAAATGGTCAAACATGGGGGCCCAATGACACCGCATTACCCGGTTTGCATCCCCAACCTGAAACAACAATGACAAAGCAAATACAGGATTAGAGATGCAGTAGTGCCAAAGCTAAGACATGCTAAAGGAAGAATAGAGATAGTTACCTCAAAATCTGGGCTCTCACAGATGTGGTCACCGCTAAGTAGTCGCCCTGCAAAGTTGCCAGATTCCTAAAAGTACAGTTGTTAATTGAAATGCCAAATTTATCGCAGGCACAAGTCATTCCGAAGGGACTTACCTCGACGGGGATAGCCGGTTCCAAGCTACTAGAGGCCCGAGACCTCGAAGAGCTACCCTGCCGCTGTGGGCGAGACTAGAAGGTTTGTCCCAGGGAAGCTGTGAGCTCTCCCCCTCGGGGACCGGGTCATCCTACAAATAGACAAGGGTCAGAATCCTGGATTTGAACAGCAGAGTCAAGCAAAAGAAATATAGTATATCCCCAAGCATAGCAAGGCACGAGCCTCGAGATAAAGCATGGCATTGCAAGTATTGTCTATTAGATACATTCATAAAATGTGTAAACAATGGCAGAATAAAAAAGCGTGATATGCATAAACAAAGCATTAGCATGCGTTTAAGCGTTTTGGCAACAACAGTTCTTTTTACAAAAGTGCAGATTAAACGAGATGCAAACATAGCCCAATATTGTAAGATGGGGTCCATTATTGAAAAAAGGTAGTTACGTGAAAATATAAGAGTTTAGTCATTGTTGCTTTTAAGCATGGCAGTGAAGCATCCCCGTTGCTGTTAAGTGAAAGAAAAATTATTTCAATCTCATAGCAAGACAAATGACATGGATGGCATTATAATTCAGAGAAATGCATGGATCTACAGTAAATGAGTTTCATTTTTGGAAAGCTTATTCTGATTGATGCACAACAAAATCACCCAACAACCAACTCATCACCACCTCACTACTGGCCCTCCCAGTAGCCCGTCGGAGTTCACCACTGCCGACCCACGGCCTGCCGCACCTCCGACCAACCATCACTCGCCGGAGTAACCCGCCACTAACCCGCAACCCACACCACCATAGATCTCCACGCACCACCACCTCACAGCCCAATGCCCGCACAGCCACCCTTCACCGTCAACGGTAGGGATCTTCCACAGTCGATGGCTCAAACTGCCACCCATAGCCCACTCCGTTCCTCCCGCACGCACCACCACTTGGCCCGCCAGAGCCCACCACCATACGCACACCCCCAATAGCCCGATCCATTTCCACTGTAACCCTGCCGGAACCCGTAACCCTGTCGGAACCCCAACTCGCCACTTGCCGTCCAAAGGAAGACGCAAGCAAAGCAAAAAAAAAGAAAAAGAAAGCAAGCAAGCACACGAAATGGGAGATCAAGGTGGAAGAGAGCACCTCCACCGATAAGCCCCTCTCTAGCCAATCCCAAAGAGTCTGGTCCATTGCCGCCACCGATACTGCCGTCACCAAGCCAAGCCACCGCCGAACCTCACCTCCGTGCCTAGTTGTCACACCAGATCTGAGCACGACACCAGCACACCAAGAGCACTCACCATCGGCTTTGAGGAGGGATGGAAGGAGGAGTGGCCATTGGGAAGAGGAGGAAGAGAGGAGATGAGAGGGAGAGGAAATGAGTTTCGTCTGTGTTTTTTTTTTTTTGATATCGGTATGCATATATTTTCTCTTTGTGGTCTGTGAGATTCGAACCTGAGAGGGAGGTGGAAGTTCCACTCCTCCGGACCAACTGCACCGTGGTAGTTGGTTGGGTTTCGTCTGTGTTGGGGGAGAAAAATGAAGAAGAGGAAGAAAGGGCACAAGTGAAATGAAGTGGGGAAAATGAAAGGAGAAAAATAAATGAATAAATGGAGAAGAAGAATAAAGAGGGAGAATGAAATAAAGAAGGGCAAAAAGAAAGGGAAAAAAGAAAGGAAAAAAATGAGAAGGGTCATGGAGCATAGTCCATTTGCAGCTCCAAGATAAAATACAGTATATGACATGACAGTTATGGCAGTTATCCAGTAGGCCCCATCGTGTACAAGCAATGCAAATAGTTCAATGTCCAAAGTCTAAAATGTAAAATGGCCGCAAAAATTACACCTTTATCCTCAGCATTCCATAGCTTGCATCTAAAGGGGCAAATTGCAAAATGTCAACAAAATAAGCACACTGTCTTCAAAAGGTTCACCAGATGGGTAATTTGCAGAAAACCCCCCTAACATTGTGAAATTTGTAGAAAAACCCACAGAAGGTGTGAGAACTCATATTTGAACAAAAATTAGCAAAAACTCAATAGAATTTCAAAATTCATAGCACAGCAGCAATACAACCATCAGAAATTTGTCGTATCAGGCTACTTTGCAATAAAACCCCTCAGGATTTGGAAAATTGCGAATAAGTCCTAACTTTTTGCAAAACTCACCAACAGTGTCAGATGAATTTGAGACGTCAGCAAGGTTCTTTCAGAGGATGTTTCACATGCATCTTAGCAAGAATATAAGTTTTCGTGCCACAATGCCAACAGTGAGCACAATTACCTTTTTGCCCTCCAAGGCGCAACTAGAGCCTACTTCCTTCCTAGGGGACAATCTAGGGATTATCACTTTTCTTTTCGGATTGTCATTACGGGCTAATGAGATTCTGCTTCTAGGTCTCATCCTTTTCCTTGGATTTTCGCCGACGTGAAATCCTTTCACTTGATTTTGACCGGGCAATCATAGTCGACCATTGACCGGGCGGTCAAGGTCCCATTCCTTTCCTTTGCTTAGATTTACGCGAGCGCGAAATCCTGCTATTTGACTTTTGATCAGGCAATCAAAGTCGACCTTTGACCGAGCGGTCGAGGTCCTATCCTTTTCTTTTTCCTAGGATTTCGCGAGCGCGAAATCCTTCTACTTGACTTTTGATCGAGCAGTCAAAGTCGACCTTTGACCGAGCGGTCAAATTCGACCTTTGATCGGGCAATCAAGGTTATATCCTTTCCCTTGGATTTTCACAGGGGCGAAATCCTACTGTTTGACCTTGACCAGGCGGTCAAGGTCCTATCCTTTGCTTTTCTTGGATTTTCGTGGGCGCGAAATCCTACTGTTTGACTTTCGATTGGGCGGTCAAAGTTGACCTTTGACCAGGCAGTCGAGGTCATATCCTTTTCCCTAGATTTCCGTAGGCGCGAAATCCTTCTGCTTAACTTTTGACCAAGCGGTCAAAGTCGACCTTTGACCAGAAGGTCAAGGTCTTATCCTTTGCTTTTCTTGGATTCTCGTGCACGCGAAATCCTGCTGTTTGATTTTTGACCTGGTGGTCAAAGTCGACTTTTGACCGAGCAGTCGAGGTCATATCCTTTTCCCTAAATTTTCGCGGGTGCAAAATCCTTCTGCTTGACTTTTGACCACTCGATCAAAGTCAACCTTCGACCAAGCAGTCGAGGTCATATCCTTTCCTCTTTTGGATTTTACCAGCGTAAAATCCTACTGCTTGACTTTTGACTAGGCCATCAAAGTCGACATTTGACCGTGTAGACACCCCAATTTTTTTATTTTTGCAGGATGGGGATGTGGTGGCTGAGTTTTGACTTAACCAAGGCCATTTAATTCATGGAGACCCAATTGGGCCAAGAAGGCCCACTTAGGCCCATTAAACCCTAGTTGAGCCCATTTGGGCTCATCAAACCCATTTAGGCCCATTTAACTCTTTTAAAGCTCATTCAACATGTTTAGGCCCATTCAACCCATTTGGGCCCATTTAGCCTCATTTGGGCCCATGGGGGCCCACAAGGCCCATATGGGCCCATTAAGCCCAAATTGAACCCAAAAGCCCATGAAGCCCACAATGGCTCAACCCACATTTGCTCCTATTTCTATTTTCACCAAAATCAAACCTATTTCTTCCTCCTCTTCCAAAATCAAACCCATACCTTATTTCTCCCTCTCCTTATCCATTAATCATTCTTCATTTACCAAATTTACCAAAAAATCACAAGTCTCCTTTCACCTCACTGAACCCATTCATCTTCACTGAATTCACCAAAACCCTGCGAGCTTCTTCAACCAGTAGCCCATTATTCTCCAGCCCATCTCATCGTTAATCTAGCAAGCCCCCAAGCTGCCCTAGCCACTGGACCAGTCGCCGTTGGAGCTTGGCATCCACCGTTGATCTTTGTCAACGATCAAGGGGACAGAAGGGGACAGTAGTTGAGTAGTTTGTTTGTCGGTTAGAGGTTGGTCGGTTCGGTTAGTGATTTGGTTAGCAGATCGTTGGTTGTCGGAGGAGTGGGGAGCATTCTGTTAGGAGGTTAGTGATGGGTTCGTTGGTTTCCTTGCTTATAAAAAGAGGAGGATGGGTGAGAATTCAGGAGGAGGGAGCACACGAGAGAACTGAGGGTTGAGAGCGAGAAGGAGAGAATTCCAGAGCAAGAGCTGTCGTGGAGGAGGAAGGCCATTGTTCCAGAGCTCCGGCGAGGATCTCTAGCCAGGTACACGCCTTGACCCTTCCTAGCTACTGAATTATAGTCCTCTGGGCTTCCCCGCTCTTCCTGAAGTGGTTCCAAGGGATCCAGGGTGATCCCTTGGCCAACAGAGCTCCGTCGTGCCCCGCCGTCGCCAATCTCCGGCGACTGAGGTGGGGGGGACAATCCAGGAAGTCTCCTGGACCCCCAAGCCCTCACTCCTCCTCTGGCCTCTCCGGTGCTCCTCAGCCCTCCGAATTGCCGTTCCGCCGCTCCCAGCAGTCCAAGCAAAGATCATCGGAGTACCGCTCTGGTCCCGCCGTCGTCGGAGAAGACGACGGGATCCAGAGACGCCGCGTCCGCTCTTGGCCTCCCGCGCCCCTCCGACGTTCCAAGAACCATCCATGGCACGTCCCAAGACCTCTCGAACCTATGGATCCGCACCTCGACCGCTGGAGCGTCCCAGCAACACCGCTTGCTGGAGGATGCCACGGCGGCGACGACCAGGCCACAACCTCGCTCCGCCAGCCTCCACGCCGCTCCGGAAGAAGCCCCGAGGCATCCCGCAGCCACCAGGAGCCCTAGACCGCCACTCTTTCGCCTCGTCTCTTCCTTCCCCAACGCCGTCACCGAAGTCCTGCAACGGCGAAGGAGGTGGGGAGGCCTCTCCCGCCGTCTGATCGCGCATCGACTCCAGCAGATCTCCCTCCTTCTTCCCCTCCATGCTTCCTATGGGGTCTGATCTAAGATCAGACCTCTGGAGGCCCCCCCTCTGGCTTCCTCTGACGGCCGTCGGCGACGGAGCTCCATCGCCAGAGTCGTGGTTCTTTTTATTTCTTTTTTAAAACTTTAAAATTTTTTTAAAATAAAATCCAGCAGTTTTACTTCTCTTGCATTTCAGTCCTTCTCGAATTACTTTTAGGTCCTTTTCTTGCATTTAGGTCCTGCATGCATTTTTTCTTAAATGTTTCGAATAAAGTTTTAACTGAAAATATTACATTTCTTACCTTGAACATTTAAAGTAATGTTTTCTGAGTTTAAAACTTTAATAAAAGCCCTCCAGAGTTTATTAAATGTATTTTGTTTCAGACAAATTGCATAGAAGACCTTGGATTTCCTTGGAATGTTTCTGACAGTTCATTTTTACAGTAAAAATTGCATATAAGCCCTTATACTTTCAAAAAATGTTTTAGAATGCATGTTTTTTCTGGTTAATTGCATTTGAGTCCCTGTGTTTTACAGAAAACTTCTAGAAGGCTTATTTTGCTGTGAAAATTACATAAAACTCCCTAAATTTGTTTTAAAACTTTCCATAAGCTTGTTTTCTAGGGTAAATTGCATTTTAACCCTCCTTTTTCATTGAATTTCTTCTGCATGTTTTAATCTCAGTGAAAATTACATTTTTGCCCCTGAATTTCTTCAGAACTTCCTGGAATGCTTTGTTTGCTGGGTTTTTTGCAATTTATCCCCTTTGCTTTGTAGAATTGTTCTGATTGCCTGTTTTCAGGGGTAAAATGACCATTTTGCCCTTGAAACTTCCTGGATCATTTCTGAGACATTTTCTTGCATTTTTACCCAGATTTTATGTAGAATTGATTTTCATGCATGCATTAGTGGGTAAATTGCATTCTAACCCCTAGAGAGCTTCCATTGACTAGGGATGCACATTTGACTCCAGAATTCTTCATACATGCATGGAATGTGTTTTACTACATAATTTTGAATATTTGGGCTTCTGAACTTCATCTTTCCTTGGATTTTGGGTTTTTTGCATAAAACCCCCTGTATTCTTCAGATTTACATTCGCACTTGCATTTTGCATGGCCTTTCACATCTTTTTGCATGGATTTTCCCGTCTTTTCTTCCTTGCTTGGTGCACGCTTTTCTAGCTTGTTCTGAGCTTTGTTTTCTCCTCGTTTTCTAGGTTTTCCTCGGTTTTCCGCGGTTTTCACTTGTTTTGGTTTTCCATCGCCCGAGGGCGTACAGTAAAAGGCTTACAAAGCCGACATGGTCCCGAAATGAGGATTATTTTCCCCTTTTT
>JAMKQA010005281.1:0-11253 GCA_024699735.1 Posidonia australis
GCACAACTCTGTTTTCAACTATTTCCATGCATTTTAGATTACATTTGGCATATAGCAAGGCAAGGATGAAAAATCACTCGAGATTATTAGATCTTTGATCTTATTATGCAATATTCTTGCATCAATACTAGTCCCGCGATATGAGTGATATTTCTGAGCATTAAGACACACCCTACACATCATGCACCTATATTTTAGACACCACACACATTAGCATGGCATGGCATATCGCCCTTGGGCGTATATAAAAGGTTGAAAAGCCGACATTTCATAAGCAAATGAGAAACCAATAGAAAACCGATTTATCGGGCGTACGAGGGTGCCTAACACCTTCCTCGTACGTAACAGTGATCCTTACCCATATTTCTGGTTTATGACCTGCTTTTCCATTACATAATTTGCATGTTTTATATGGTTTTCCTTGTCTTCCAATTTAATAGACTAGGTGGCGACTCCTGCATTTGCATATTGTTTATTTTTTCTGTGACTTTGCCGACTTTCGCATATTTTGCCATTCTCGCCGGCATGGTTACAGTCCTTCAATCAGAAAGAGAGTGTGCTAGACCAATGGTCGTTGCCCGTCAGTATCTCCTAACTGAAAGTACTACCAATGATCGTCGGCCACTCCCGAGCCTTGCAAAGCATTCCATTATAGGCCATGCATCTTTGTCTTTCCTATTTATTGCATCCAAACATCACATAAATTATGTCAAGTGCATTGTACTTTTTTTTGGTTTTGTAATCATAATATGAACATTAGCATAACCATTGCCCAATGTGGAAAATCGGAAGCCAGCCTGCTTAGGAAGAGTCTAGTCCTCCTCACGCGTTACTACCCTTAAGACTTAGGGTGTGAGGGAGCGATTGTTCAGTGACATGTACGAAATGCACAAATTCTCAGGGGACCTATACCTCGAGAGGGAGTTAAAATGTTATGTCTAAAGGGAGTGCGAGTAATAAAGAAAAATACAAACTCTAGAGCACAAAAGGAAATAAGGAGACAGAAGTAGTAGACAGAAGTTAACTCCACTGAGAGAGGCATACAGGACAACCTTATTCCTCCCATATAACTTGGAGAGGAGTCGAAGCATACACCAATAGATCCTACATTTGCAAAGGGACTAGCCACCCCTTTTATATCAAACAAAAAGAGCAGGCATCCCTCAACTTAGGTGTTTATTACCTCCAAGCAGGAATAAGGAAAGTCAATATGCCTTTGAGGGAGGAAAAGAAATATGTGAAGGAACTTACCTTGCCTATGATGTCTCCTCCTTGGATGGCTCAAGGTATCTCCTCCTTGTTGCTTTGGACATGATTGGGAGTGCTCAGGGATGCTAGGGAATGTGCTCTGGAAGTTGGGGTGCTAGTTGCTAAAAGTGGGTGAGTTGCTAAGTGAGAAGAAAGTTGCTTAAGGAGGGCCTTTTAAAGAGGGTGAAGGGGTAACTCATTGGGATGCAAAAGGCCTCGAAACTCAACAGCCTTGTGTAGATTAGTGAAGAATATTCGCAAGTGAAGGTTACAAGCACAGAAGATGGAAAGCCAACAGCCAGCAGCCTGAGAAGTGGCTGTGCGCCAGCTTTGTGCGCCAAGTTGGTGCGCCACTTTGGTGCTCTACTTTGGTGCTCCACTTTGGTGCTCCCACCTAGCTGCCAGACCTTAGGCTTGTGGTCGGTTTGTGCGATGAGGTCTAATTAAAATGTCAAATAGGGTTCAAAAGTGTTTAAGCTTGCCGCATCCAAAGTAACATCTTCAAGAGGATTCACCTACAAGCCGCCTCAAAATCGAGGTGTCTGCACAATGAGCCTAGGGAAGTGTCAGAAATCATCCACCAAATCCGCTTTATTCGAGGAAGAAACAATTCCCTCGTGACATCCTTATCTAGCCGAGCACCACATATCAGTGCAGAACCAGAGCAACAGTTTGTACGGATCAACCATCATCGTCCTACAGCATCAATAGCCTTAAGCGAGCAAGCAGGGCAGTCCTAGTTTAGGATGCGCCCACAAGCAAGTGTTTTCTGATAGACTACCGTTGGCTAAACCAGCTATCCAAGCCTTCGCTTTCTTTGTTCCATTCTTTTAGCAATATCCTTAGCACTCCGAAGCCAGGGGCATGTCTGTTGCCTTTTGGTATTATCCTTCTATTACCAAGGGCATGTCAGCAGCCTTTTGGTATTATCCTCCTGTTACCAGGGGCATGTCAGCTGCCTCTTGGTATTGTTCTCTTGATATCCTGCCTTTTGAACTGTCACCGACTGCCTCTCGGTTGAATAGTTCGTCTATCCTGCATTTCGATTGGCTAATTCATTTATCCTTTCCTAGAGACTCCTCTGATCCGGAGGAGATCCGAGTCGTTGGTTCTTTGTATCCTAGGACCAACCATCTATCCTTTTTCGAGACTCCTCTGATTCGGAGGAAGTCCGAGTCGTTGGCTCCTTATATCCTAGGACCAATCATCTATCCTTTCTCGTGACTCCTCTAATTCGGAGAATGTCCGAGTCGTCGGCTCCTTGTATCCTAGGACCAATTATCTATCCTTTCTCGAGACTCCTCTGATCTTAGTGGAGATCTGAGTCGCCGTTTCCTTGTATCCAAGAAACAGCCCTTGTCCTTTCCTCGAGACTCCTCTGATCCGAAGGAAGTCCGAGTCGTTGGCTCCTTGTATCCTAGGACCAACCATCTATCCCTTCTCAAGACTCCTCTGATCGCAATGGAGATCCAAGTCGCTGTTTCTTTGTATCCTAGGAATAGTCTCTATTCTTTTCCTCGTGACTCCTCCGATCCGGAGGAGATCCGAGTCGTTGGTTCCTTGTATCCTAGGACCAACCCTCTATCCTTTCCTCATGACTCCTCTGATCCTAGCGGGGATCCAAGTTGTTGGTTCCTTGTATCTTAGGACTAACCCTTTATCCTTTTCTCGAGACTCCTTTGATCTGGAGGAGATCCGAGTCGTTGGTACCTTGTATCTTAGGACCAACCCTTTATCCTTTTCTCGAGACTCCTTTGATCCGGAAGAGATCCAAGTCGTTGGTTCCTTGTATCTTAGGAACAACACCTATGCTTTCCTCGAGACTCCTCTGATCCGGAGGAGGTTCGAGTCGTTGGCTCCTTGTATCCTAAGACCAACCACCTATCCTTTTCTCGAGACTCCTCTAAGTCTGGAAGAGATTCGAGTCGCTAGCTCCTTGTATCCTAAGACCAGCATTCATCCGTTCCTTCACTCCTCTAAGTCCGGAGGAGATCCGAGTCGCTGTTTCCTTGTATCCTAGGAACAACCTTTATCCTTTTCCTCGTGACTCTTCTAAGTTCAGAGGAGATTCGAGTCACTGGCCCCTTGTATCCTAGGACCGGCATTTATCCTTTCCTTGTGACTCCTCTGATCCAGAGGAGATCCGAGTCGTTGGTTTCTTATATCCTAGGACCAACCCTTATCCTTTCCTCGTGACTCCTTTGATCCGGAGGAGATCCGATTCATTGGTTCCTTGTATAGTAGGACAAATCCTTATCCTTTCCTTGAGACTCCTCTGATCCCGAAGAGATTCGAGTCATTGGTTCCTTGTATCTTAGGACCAATCCTTTATTCTTTTCTCGAGACTTCTTTAATCCGGAGGAGATCCGAGTCGTTGCCTCTTTGTATCCTAGGACCAACCACCTATCCTTTTCTCGAGACTCCTCTAAGTCCAGAGGAGATTCGAGTCGTTGGTTCATTGTATCCTAAGACCAACCCTTATCCTTTCCTCATGACTCCTCTGATCCGGAGGAGATCCGAGTCGTTGGTTCCTTGTATCCTAGGACAAACCCTTATCGTTTCCTCGAGACTCCTCTGATCCGAAAGAGATCTGAGTCGTTGGTTCCTTGTATCCTAGGATTAACCATCTATCCTTTCTCGAGAATCCATTGATCCGGAGGAAGTCCGAGTCGTTGGCTCCTTGTATCCTAGGACCAACCATCTATCCTTTCTCGAGACTCCTCTGATCCGGAGGAAGCCCGAGTCGTTGGCTCCTTGTATCCTACGACCAACCATCTATCCTTTCTCGAGACTCCTCTGATCCCAGTGGAGATCCGAGTCGCTGTTTCCTTGTATCCTAGGAACAACACCTATCCTTTCCTCGAGACTCCTCTGATCTGGAGGAGGTCTGATTCGTTGGCTCCTTGTATCCTAGGACCAACCACCTATCCTTTTCCTGGGGCCCACGGTATTTATGCTGCGAGACGGATATTCCTCTATGCTGAGTGAACTAACTGGCCTGTCGACTGGCGATTGTGGTCGTCAACTGATTTGTGCTGATGGGCAATCTCCTATGCTGCAACTGATTTACTTTGACAAGGTGGTCAAGAGGTGCGCCCCTTTGGGTGATGAGTTGTGGCTGAGAGGTTTTGTCGTCCGCTTCTTAGGCGAGCTAGTGTCTAGCCATGGCCGAACAGTAGTGAACATTGAGGTGGTAGAAATTGCTTTGGCGGTAATAACCTGTCAGATAGACCTGGCTCCAATTATCTTGGCAGAGACTTATCGAGCTCTTGACCGATCACTGTGACAGTGCCGACATTTCTATGGTTGTGGAGCATTCGTGCAGGTGTGGTTGGCCACTCATTTGGGAGCAGAGGTCTTACGCCCTCAACGGTCAGCCTTCGAGTCTTATTGCCAAAGTGGTCATGCTTGCACCCTCACATCAGTCCGCAAAGAATACGAGTGACTAGAGAGGTTAACAGAGGACATGGTGACTTGGCGTATCATTCCTTCGGCAACTCATAACATTGAAGTTTTCTTCAATGATGCCGACATGAAGCTTATTATCCTGCCAGGGTTGACCGGTGGTGTCGAATATCACCCAATCAGAGTGATGCGGCAGTTCGATTATCAACAAGACTCCTTCACTCAAGGATCGATGCCAACTCGATTCTAGGAGTATCCCCTGAGCTCTTACACAACAACAAAGGAACTGTTGCGCCTGTTGACAGGCTCTATCCGATCAAGCGACCTTACAGTCACAGAAGGCAAGGGTTGTTCAGTTGACAATGAAGCCGAAGTGGAAGAAACTTGGCCGATCTACGGAGCAGTTCCAAGTCTTATACTATTTCCAGAAGCGAGAGGTCCCAAGAGATCCAGGGATGACCTAGATTGTTAACGCTTTTTTTAAGCTACTTGTTCACTATGGACTGGAAAATAAGTGTAATCACATCATTTGACTGCAATAATAAATTCTTTGGGACACACTTGCCAGCTTGCTTGAATGATTGTGGTTGACAGAGAATTGCCATTGCTGTAACATGCGTTCAATTGTTTTAAACTGTTGCCCTCTTTGTCTGTTGACTTGGCGCTGTGGCCCACCCATCTAACAGTCAGGGATACTGTTTTGTTGCCCTAACCTAGACAAACGAAGCCATCCTAGGTTTCAGTACCAGGTGAGGCGGAATCCTATCTACCCTGTTGGGACTTGTTCAGGGCGAACAAGTGCCATTTTTATCCTTTCCTAGACCAGGCGAGGTCTAGATGACCTCATCCTAGGTTTGCCACAGATGGATGAAACCTAATGTCCCCTCATCATCGGGTTGATAGCCTAAACTATCCGGTTGACCACCGTCACATTGTCAGGAGCAGGCTAATAACCCCAACTATCCGGCAATGAGTCCGTCAACTCATCATCGGGCTGATAGCCCTAACTATCCGGCAATGAGTCCGTCAACTTATCATCAGGCTGATAGCCTTAATTATGCAGCGATGAGTCCGTCAACTCATTAGCGAGCTGATAACCCAAACCATCCAGTCGGTAGGTCCGTCAACTTATCAGGCTTTGTCCCTTAGTTTCAAGTTTGATATTTTTATCTAATGCCCCTTTCCTCGGGCTGATAGCCCTAACTATCCTATTGACAACCGTCAGATTGTAAAAGAGCGGGCTGGTAGCTCTAATTATCCGGTTGGCAACTATCATACTGTCAGGAGCGGGCTGATACCCCTAGACTATCCAGCTGACAACCGTCATCAGTCTATCCCTCGGTCAGCAAGACCAGCATCTTGCCATGCATCCTCCCGGACTGGAAGGTCCGTCATTCGCCAGGTTTGCCCCTGGCCTATTAGTCTGACAGACTTGTCCAGACACCCCTTGGCACGAGTTGGAATCCCTTACGCTCCCCTCCGAGAGCTGAACTACCCACTCGTTATCAGCATCACCCCCATGCATCACCCAGCATCAGGGTCATCCTTTGCATCTGCATCATGCATGAGCCACAAGTCATGACTTTTCGGTGTATCCGCCGAATAAGTGGCTCACGGCCCCACGTCAATACTACTCTCCCGCGAACTCAGGTGGGGTGTCTTGTCAATCCTAAACATCGGTCACGATTCCCTCGACCTCGCTAAGGGAGGGGCATCTGTAGACACCCCGATTTTGGAGTCACTTGACAGTAGGCTCTTTCGGATGATGCTCTGGTTGCGACCACTAAAACCCTATCCCACTTAAGCCCACATAGGCCCATTCAGGCCCACACTAGCCCACTCTCACCCAATTAAAATGAAAATCAAACAAAACACATTTGAAACCCTAATTCAAGTCAAAATCAAATTTAAATCCACTTAAAATCCAATTAATAAAACAAAAACCCTAATTCAAGTCAAAATGAAATAAAATCCACTTAAATCCATTTAAAACCCAAGTAGTTAAGTGAAAACCCTAATTAAAATCAAAATCCATTAAAAATCCTAATTAATTGAAATCCAAAACCCTAAATAAACCAATAAACCCTAATTTAAAACACAAAAGCCATAAATTAAAACCATAAACCTATAATAATTCAAAACCCTAATTTAAAACCAACTAATCAAACCTTAACCACAAATTTAATTAAAATCATGAAAACATAAAAAGCCTAAATTGAAATACAAAACCCTAATTTAAAAACTTAAAATCAAAAACCCTAAAATCCGTGAAAATCCCAAAAATAAAATAAAACTGAAAACCTAAAGTAATTAAAACCCTAAATCAAAACCTAAATAAAAAAACTTAATTAAATCAAGTAAAAACTAATGAAATTTGAATTTAATCTAACCAAATCCAAAATTTAAATCAACCAAATCAAACTCAAAATTCAAATAAATCCAAAACCAAAAATCAAGAGAAAGCAATTTAATCCATTTAAAATTAAGACAAATCATTTAATTAAATTTAAATCATCAAATAAAACATTAATCAACTTAGAATATTAAAACAAAAATAATCAAATCCAAAATCATCAAATTAATCTTAATCTTAAATCACAAAACAAAAGAAAAAAGAAAAAAACATAGGAAGACTGAAACCTTAAGCCCGTTTCAGCCTAATAAGCCCAATAAATGTTTCGTATATATTTTGACATAACTTAGACCTTGCATCACTCGCATGCTAGCATTTATCACACTAAGCCAGGAAAATGACCTAATTGCCCCCGTGTCTCCAATTCATGAGCATGCATCTCAATTTGTGCACTCAGTCTTGCATAGTCTTGTCTAAGTCATTCTTTGGAATTTTTGCACATTTAGGCACTTATCCATGCCTTTCATATTATTCCTTTGCACATTTGTTTCCCTATTTAGGGAGCCGGCATCTCATGCCTTTCTTTCGTGGACTTCTTTCTTCACTTTGCTTCCAGAGTTTCTTATCCGATATCCAATTTGATTTGCTTTGATCCTACATTTCAGATTTTTGATTTGATTTGGATTTCATCGCCTGAGGGCGTACACTAATTGACTGGAAGGCTCACATTGGCCCATTTACAGATTATTCTTCTACTTTGATTTTCACAACTTTTTCCATGATTCCGAGGACTTGAGTTGACTCCACATTTTATCTTCTTGATATCAATATGGTTTCCTGAGCCTTTCTCATTAAGAACCTCGTCATTTCACGTGATTCCTTTTGTCGTGTTGTATTTTGTGATTTTGTCATTTTATATGGATTTCTTCACAATTTTCGCATACCATCATGCGTATCCATCTAGTTTTGTCGTGGAATTCACATTATCATGTTTAGAGCATGGTCTAGGCTTAGTAAACATTCATCCAACCGTAGCAAGTGATTTAGGCTAGAAAGATCGAGTTTCTTGGATGCACGCGGGTGTCTAAAACCTTCCTCGTGCGTAATAAAAATCCTTACCCATGCTTTGGTTAGCAGACATCCAGCCTTCACATCTGCATCTCATGCATTCAAGCTTTTGTGGTTTTCCTCGTCTTTCCCTTAAAACACTAGGTGGTGACTCCTTTTCTTTTTCTTTTATCTTATCTTACGCCTTCGCCATCTTGGCATGGCTGTGATCTCCTCCCTTTGACGCGACTCCGCGTCGGACCCCCGGGTCGGCTTGATCACAGTAATTAAAAACACAAATGGTAAACCTAGGTGCCTTAGATCTGCACAAACCATGTGTTGTCCCCTCCTTGGAGCTACATCAAGATCGCCATTAAGAGTGTCAATAGTATTCTTTGACTCTCAGGCACCACCTTCCTCCTACCTTGTTGTTGAAGCTTAGGGTGCATTTGATAGAAATTCTGGAAAGTGTAATTTTGAAAGAATCGAATGTGACATATAATTATAATCAAATAAAATTTATATAACAAATTCTACGAGGACCTGTAAAGTCAATAGCTTAGATTCATATACATCTACTATATATTATTTGTTTACGAGAGAGAAAGAAAATATATAAATTAAAAGCAATGAGGAAATAAAAATCTCCTTTTCCTTTCTTCTTTGTTTTTTGAGTCTATTATATTTTTAAACCACTACGTCATTTATTCATACACTTTGTGTTGAGTCAATCATGTTTAGCTAAACAACCTTCACAAATTATAGACGTGTAACAACCTTCACAAATTATAGACGTGTAACAACCTTCACAATTAGGGAGGCTTGTGATCATTGTTCGTTGCTGATCTCCATCCTCCCAAAACTTCGTGGCAGTCGTTTGTGATGCTTGAAATAGCATTGTTGATGAAAACCCCATGTTTCATTTGGCTCGAAAGCTTGCAGAGACTTGTCAACGACATGCTTGGGAGGCCAAGGATACCTTTGGTAATGTGTCTCAGGTGGTGACTCGTATTCGTAATCAAATTGCTAAGGTGGTTGGTGCACTAGCTTAGACGGAGGCTGAGGATGGTGCTTTGGTCTCTAGACTTGTGAACAAGGAAGACCTACTCCAAGTTAAGCTCCAAGAGGCACTAGATCTTGAGGAGCTCGTTCTCCAACAGCAGTCTAAGGCACTCTAGCTATTCGCTAGGGACTCCAACTCTTCTTTCTTCCACCATTTGCTTGTGTTATGACATACGACGAATGTGATCAGGGGTTTGAAGGATGCTCATGGAGCACCCATCTCCAAGCTTGATCTTGTCGAGAGTGCACACTCATTCTTTGGGAGGATTCTCAATGCTAATTCTATCTGTGAGGTAACACCTCTTGATCTTCTCTAGGGTGGTGTGAGTGTCGACAACAACCGATGCCTCATCGCCTTGGCCACTCTCTAAGAGCTGCTGTGTGGGAGATGAATATGGAGAAGGCCCCTAGTCCATATGGATTCAATGCTTGTTGCTACCTCACATCGTGGGACATCATTAAGGTGGATTTCCTTAATGGAGTGAATAATTTTCTGCATACTGCCAAGCTACTTCGATTAGTCAACCACACAACATTAAAGTTGATCCCAAAATGCTCCTTGTTAGAAAGCTTTTCTAATTTCAGGCCTATTTCCCTGTGTAATGTTCTCTATCGGATTCTCTCTTGCCTTCTCGTTGCTAGGCTGAGGCCCCTCCTTCCACACTTGATTGGGTCGTCCCAATGTGCTTTTGTGCATGGTTGATCAATCACTAACGCTATCGTTGTAGCGCACGAGCTAGTAAGCCATTTCCACATCTCCCATAGGCTACCCAAGCTGGTTTGTAAGATAGATCATTTCAAAGCTTACGACTCCTTCAATTGGAGTTTCTTATTCGATGTTATGCTTAGGGCGTCTTTCTCTGTCATTGTTAATGGTTGCTTGTCCAAAGTATTCCTGGCTTCCAATGTTCTACATCAAGGTGATCTAATAGTCCCTTTTCTTTTTGTCATTGTTATAGTGGCGTTCTCAAGGCTTATGGAGCACACAATGGAGGAGGCAGCAATTGTGGTGCTTCGATGTGGTTCAATTGTTATTTCTCACATCCTTTTTGTGGATGATCTCAGGATATTGCGAGAGGCTATGCTAGCAACTGTTCATGGCATTAAACGGGTTCTCATGGATTTCACCTGGTTCTTAGGCCTTCACGTTAATGTAAGGAAGAGTGTTGCGTTGTTCGAGGGTACTTGGGTGTCTTTCGCTTGTACTCTTGCCATTTATGATGGTCAACTACCTTTGGGGTACTTGGGCTTACCTTTGATTTCCAAGTGCCTATCCCTAGATCTTTGTCTTCCTCTTCTCTTTAAACTCCAGATGAAGCTTGCAGGATGAAAGCATAGGCATTTACCATTAGCTAGTTATTGTAAACTGATTCGCTCTGTGTTATCTTCCTTTCTGTTGTATTAGATGGCTGTGTTTCGATTACCAAGTGTGATGATTAGCGAAGTTGAAAAAATGCTCATTCTTTTTTTGTGGTAGGAAGGTAGGGTTCTCGCGGTTGGTTGGGCATTTTTGTTGTTGATCGTGTACTAAAGGCGGCCTCAGCATTAGGAGCATCTCTAATAGCAATACCATTGAACTTATGAAGTGCTTTTGGTAGATGGTTTTTACCCATGTGGCTCCATGGGTTAGATGAACGCATACTACATACTTGCGATATTACTCCATTTGGTATTGCTTATGGCTTGCTACCTGTCTTGGGCATGGTGGGGACTTATTTCCGTTCGGCACTTTATGGCTTCTTTAATTACCAGCTCCCCTCTTTCTTGGCTTCCTGCTCCTAACCACTTCTTGATGCAGTCGGTGTGGGAGGCTATTTGGCTGTATGTAGACATGGAAATCGGGCCGGGTCGGCCTTGGGATCCAAATAATTTTCCATATTTATGTTTAACTGCACGTTGGATAGACATAGAATGGAATTTACAAAAATGATTAATTGCTTTTAAAGTTTTTTATCATCCATATACTGGTAAAGTTATATCAAATATGATAGAAGATATTACTAAAGAATATAATATATTTTTTAAAATAAATACAATATCATTTGATAATGCATCTAATAATAATGTTGCAATAGAATTATTAAGAAGAAATATAAAAGCAATATTAAATGGTGAATTATTTCATTGTAGGTGTTGTT
>JAMKQA010005282.1:0-10824 GCA_024699735.1 Posidonia australis
AGCCGACATTTCATTTGCAAAAGAGAAATCATTAGAAGACCGATTCGTCGGGCGTGCGAGGGTGCCTAACACCTTCCTCGCACGTAACAGGGATCCTTACCCGCATTTCTGGTTTGCGCAGCCCTTTATTTTGTTTGCATGGTCTTTCATGTGTTTTATGGTTTTCCTCGTCTTCCATAATAGACTAGGTGTCGACTCCAGCATTTTGCATTTGCATTTTATTTATTTATTTATTTTTCTGCCGTAGCTTTGCCGATTTTCGCATTATCTTGCGATCCCCGCCGGCATGGTTACACCATGATTAGGAGATTAGAGACATGTTTTCCTCCTCTTTTGGTTAATAAAAACGTAAAAAAAAAAATTAAATAGGACAAACTAGTGACAAATTAGAAACACTCCCCTAATGTCAAATAAATTTGCAAGTAAAAGACTTAAGACATATTTTGCATTCATCATATAGGGCATGCATCTTCTCCTCCCTTGAGTCCACCTATATAGTTTGCGAAGGACATTCCCTGGTTTCTCATTCTATAGCTTTGGCGTGGGATGAGATATCGGTTTGTCCCCCCTTTTCCGGGGTCATGTCGGTGTTAGTAAAGGATACATCCTACTACTTTGGCAGAGGACGAGGCCTTCAACGCACCACTCGTTCACTGCCTAAGCTTTGGCAACGATTTAGAATGGGAACATTTACTTTCTAACCTTGAGTTGAAGACCCATTTACCCTTGTGTGAGCCCAAAGTAGACAGCTTGTTAGGACCCTTCCCTAGATTGTGAGAGAGCGCATAGTAGAAGCATTCATTCATCTGCATTCATACCACCATAAGTACTGCATCTTTTCCAACTTGATTCCTGTTTTTGTATAATCAGTACCAGTCAGTGTGCAAATTCCTTAACCAGAGCTCAAAGTTTCCTTTCACTGACACCTAGTGCGACCCGATTTTCAACCACATCTCCTGAGTTATTTGTCACTTTTGACGATAACTCGTCCTAGGATTCACCCTCTTGTTCCCAACCGTAGTCCGATCCATACCCGCTTGTGATCTGCCATGGTCCAGCAAACCAGCGAGCCTCATTCCTTTGTTGTCCAAGAGGAGGTCCTTGTTTTAGTTCATCCTACCTTTGCATTTATCCCTATCATCACTACTGCCTCCACCTTTGCCTTAGCGTCCGGAGGACCTCCACCATCCCAGTACCGTGTCCCTATGGACACTCTACCTTTGGGGTTGTCATATTGGTCATCTGCTGGTTTTGGGACCCTAACTGTTGAGTAAGTTCCCATGACCTTCCCCCAAACTCCTTTCATAGCTCCTTCTCGGGACTATGTGTTTTCTGACACCCAACCGACTACGGCTATTTCTGTAGTAGCTTCCCCCCTAGTATGGACTGCTAGGTTTTTAGCTTCCTGACTCCTCTACCCCTTTTCTGACTCCATCTTTTGAAGCCATAAGTGACGATCCCGTGACCGCACAAATGCAACAAATGTTGGCCCTAGCCCAGCAGTTGCAGGGATTGACACTGGCATTCCAACCTTTTTCAAATTTGTCCATCCCGACTCCCAAGTTGCCTTTGCAACCAAACCTAGGACCACAAGTTGCACCCACACCACCACCCCCACAGCCGTCACCATCCCTCATCTCCCAAGTAATAGGAGCATCGACATTGCAATCTGCAACACAGCCTCAGCACCCTGCACAGCATGCATCTCCACTATCTAGTGGCCAGCCTTCTAGGCTAGCGGGAGCACAGCTAGCCATGAGCATAATTTCCGGGGCCATTCCGGTCCAGCAGCTCCTGCTCCTGCATTCTGCACCACCTATAGCATCACCCCCTGCCTTATCTTCACCCCTATGCCAGACACAAGCTTCATCTTTTGTACCTCAGCCCACAGCACCCATGCACAGGTACACTAGCCATCCTGCCATAGCACTAGATGGCGGAATGGTAGATTCGAAGGAGCCTTTAAGGGTGACCCATACGGTGTACACGACACCCGCATCAGCTACACAATCTGCGACCGCAGTAGCTCCGGATGCTCTTTTTACGAGGGTGAACGATTTAGAGCGAACACTCAAACAAGTACAGGGTGGGGACCACCGGTCCTACCAATTTCGAGACCTATATTATTTCTCAAAGGCGACTCTCCCTCAGAATTTTCATATCTCGGAATTCGAGAAATATATTGGTAGAGGCTGCCCAATCTCACACCTTAATGCCTATTGCGAAGACCTCGCCCAGCTTCGGATTGACAAGAGGTTGCTTATCTGCCTGTTCCAGAAGAGTTACAGGGCCCACGTTGAAATGGTTCACTTTCCTCTATATGGCCACCATTAAGACTTGGGACAACCTCACACAGGCATTCCTCGAACGGTATTCCTTTAACCTCGACCTAGTCCCGAAGCGAGAGGACTTGCTCGCAATTAAGCAGTGACCCCAAGAAACATTTGAGGAGTATGTGGAACGATGGCGATCCTTGGCTTCGCAAGTCAAAGATAGAACCTCTGATGAGAAGTCTATTGAGATCGTGATTCGACGACCACAGCCAACTGTCAGGGCTCTACTTAGCATATAGCCAGTTACTACCTTTTCAGCTTTACTTCGGGCAGTTGCCCATTTGAGAGTTCTCTGTGCGACGACAGTTTTTTAGCTGTCTCTGCATTTGCCAAGCAAGCCACTTCATTACATAATGGCGTCAGCAGCAGCAACAACAACAACAACCATAACCCCAATCCACCCAAGTGGCGGGATCCCTCCAAGAATACAGTCTCTTACATTATATCCCCTGCTACACCGATAATTGTCCATCCGCCCCCTCAGCACCAAGTAGTCTATGCACCCGCACCCACACCTAGAGTACCTCATGCATCACACATCACTCCCACTGCCACTCCAGTATACCCTACCCCATCAGTTAGGATGCACCCACCATTGGCAAATCCACAGTCGAAGCGACAACGCCGTGACAGGCACCACTATACCCATTTGGTGGAGCCATTAAGCATGGTTTTCTCCAAAGTCGCATCCCTTTTGAGGCTGCTTGAGATTTGCCCGCTACCAAGTCTACTTCCTGCATGGTATAATACGAATGCGTTTTGCAATTTCCATCGGGTCGCAGATCACTCGACGGGTAACTGCCTCACACTGAGGGACGCAATCCAAGACTTGATTGACCAAAAGGTCTTCGTGATTAGCACGCAGGCGGTAGGCCCAACATCCACATCAGCAGCCGCACAAGCACCCCTAGCACAACCCAATATAGTTAGCCAGCCTTTACCACAGCATTCAGCCCCAGGAGCATCAGGTCCCTCGGGAGTCAATTCCATCTTTCCTTTTGATTCTATCTCATCTTCTATTTGTCCCACTGATCTAATTCATTATGTATCCTCTCCTTTTCCCCATCAGTTGTATCGATCTTTCCTAAGTGATTTCGAGGAGTCAGTCAATATGATTCGTCCTACCGTTGAGTCGAAGTACACTGTGGCACCACCTATCGTACATCTACAACCACCTACACCAATTTGTCTACAAGTTGGCGACAATCTGAACCTGTCCAGTCACCATCGCCTTGAGACTACCAAGTTCCGTATCCTTAGTCATACCAGTGCAGCTAGTAGCCCGTCCCCCAGTTGTCATCACCCTTATTCATGACACGCATCATGTTCCATACAATTACACCACAAAAAATGTGTGCAGAGGTAACACGATCGGGTAGGGTGTACAGACCCTAGCACCTAGACCTAATCCTCCAACACCAAACCCAATCCAGTCGGAAGCTCAACCATCTAGACCTCCAGCACCCGTAGCACCAGCTCCTATCCAGTTACAAGTTCAGTCCCCATGACCACCCGCACAAAGAATAGCTCCACCCGTTCCCACCAAAAACAACCAATCTTCAGTAGACATAACCGCTTAGCTTAAGAAAGTTAAAGCTGACATTTCGAATTGGGACCTGATTCACACCACAGCCGAGCACAGGGAGGCCTTCCTTAGAGTCTTCCAAGCTTCCCATGTGTCTCCAATCATTGAGCCAGCTACCCTTGAAAGTATGGTGGGTATGATAGCAGTGCCACAAGTGATCTCTTTTCTGAGTCAGGAATTACAGCCATCAGGAACCAATCATAATTCCCCCTTGTTCATCACAGTGCAATACCAAAGCTTTCACATCCCTCTCATGTTGGTAGACAACGGAGCAGGTTTAAATGTCTGCCCCTTGCGTACGGTAAGTGTAATTGGATTCAAGTTCGGAGACATAATACCAGCCGTGAAAGGGATGACGGCCTTCGATAATATGCACCATGATGCACTCGGGATCCTGGTCATCCCGTTGATCATCGGTCCAGCTCGCTTCGACATAGAAGTCTACGTCGTTGACATTGAACCTTCCTTTAATATCTTGCTTGGATGCCCTTGGCTTCACAAGCATCAAGTCATTCCCTCAACTCTCCATCGTATGATCAAGTTCTCCTGGGACGACAACGTTGTTGTTGTCAAGGTGGAAGATCTAGAGAAGGTTGAAGCGGTCTCTGCAGTAGCTCCGCAAATGATCCACTTTGAGCCCAAACCCTCCGATATTTTGTACCGTATCAACCGATTCGAGTCGGTTAATTTCATTCCTGTCCTCGAACGCGTTAGCCATTTGGCAGTTCGTAGTGATCCCTGTTTGATGGTCGATAACTTATGCGGTCAATCGGGACATTTCGGTCAACCGAAATCTCTTAATGCGGTCGACCGGATGTTTTCAGTCTATTGAAAATAGGGACTTGGTCGAATACTGACAAGAAAACGGTATGCCGAACCCAATTCAACATACCGAAATCCCCAATTTCAATAAACGTCCCCTGTTTCCGACCAATTTGTTCGTCAGAATTGGGACCTCCGACGGACCCAACAGGCATCCCACATAAAACACGAATAAAACATGGGGTGTAGACCCTTGAGTCTACTTCAAAACCCTTCAAACCATTTATCAATTCACTAAGCATGCTATTCACAATAAAATCATAGAGGCATAAACCTTGTTTCAAGTCACAGTAGCATGCATACCAAACTCTTGTATAAATTCACAAGAATTCGTCCTAACCACATGATTTCAAGATCAACACATCATACCTTCCATCCCACACATTTCTATTATTTTTTCAAGATTTATCATGTTTTATTCATCATTTTCATGCATTATGCTCATTAAGTTAAAAATGCAGAACGAGAGAGGAAGAGGGGTCACGTACCTCTCACGACACTCCGGCAACCTCCCCGGCCTCAATGTAGCCTCGACAAACCTCAACGGTGGTGCACACCTCTGGCCTCACGTCCTCTCAAAGGCAATACTGATTCTCCCCCTCCTCTTGCTCGACTCACCTCCTCTTAAAAGTAGGATGCTGCGATCCAGTAGGGAGCTTCTTGACAAGCTTGATCTGGATGTGAAAACCACCACCTCCATTCCCACCGCTGCTGCCGTGGGAGTGGAGGATGTGAGTGTTGCATGCTGAAGCAATTTCAGGATTCCAAGAGTCATAGCTGATAGCTCCGTTTCGTTTGGGCTTCTGGAGTTCAAGTGCTTCACGTAGGTGTCCCATGCGCTTTTCTTTCTGATAGGGCCCGGGTCATGTACATATCCTACGTATTAAGCTGACAATTGTGTTCAAGGACGGTGAAATAAGGGTAGGGGCGGCCTCATCGTGGCCACGGGAAACGACATTAGTGTCATGATTGGTGGTCGTGGTCTCCTTTGAATCCGAGTCAACTCCGAAGCTTCCAAAGGTGTATCTTTCATCATCCGAAGCTTCCAAAGGTGTGTTATAGATGAAGCCCGGGAACTCGGTGTCCAAGGCAATGTAAGAGTGAGTCTTGAGACACTGGAACAGACGATCCATCTCCTGAAAGAAGTTGCTCTTCCAGACTTCGGTCACCACCATGGTAACAGGCTATACGTATCGAAAGCAAGGTACACGTAATTAAGATCATATTATTACTTGATGCTTCAAGAAAATTAAAGAGCTAGTTTTGCATGCATGGCCGACTATTGTTACCTTGTGGACGAAAGCAGAATTTAATGAAGTGGACGGATTTATTACTTGCTCCTCTTCCTCTTCCTCTAAGTGCTTCACGTTTCCTCCGCCACAACCCTCAATCCCTGTAGATATAGATGCTAGATTAGAGTCAAATTAGATATTTGTTATCAATTACGAATAGTAAGTCGTTGCGGATCAAATAATCCAATTTTTTAAAAGGAGAGTGGGTAATCTATCTATTTCTTAAAAAAAATCAATCTTTGTTTGATGTAATATGAGACTAACGGCTTTCCATTCCAATTTATTTGAACTACTAACGGCTCATGTGGATGTAAGAAAAATGTTACATCAGATACAGGCTAGTATTTCTGTTACAATATATATTTATATTTTTAAGTGGATGTAATGATATAGATTAGGCCAACAAACATCTAAGGATAATTTCAATTTCGCAATGCCAAGTTTTTGTATATATCAAGTGGCAACGCATATGCCCTTAAAACAGCACGTTATTGTCGAAAAAAAAGGAGGAAAACACACAAAACATAATGGACATTTCAGTAGTCAATCTTACAAAAGTGATATATATATGGTTGATAACTATGAGAAAGATACCTATTCTACCTATCTTTAAGATTAACATTTTAACATGTCTTTACTAATTTAAAGTTTAAATTGACATGTGATTGCCAAATATTTAAAATTTAAACGTAATTTGAATTTTAATTACCAAAATATTCATTTTTGCAATGAAATTTGAAGAGATTCCTATACAATATTGGTTCAGGAATCTATCTTGAATCCGTCGTTCGTCAGAATTGGGAACATGGGTAGACTCATTTTTGGTGCGTCACAAATCCTGCAAAAATCCTAAAACCAAGCAATACAAGTTTACTTTTATTTGAGACAAATTTCATTGAAATCCATTCAGTGTAGGTCGAGATATCAAAATCCAAAGGCAAAGAACACATTCTAGAAAACTGTAGCTCAAACATGATTTTCATACAAAAAATCTTCCAAAAATCATTGATAAATCATGAAAAAATCATGGATTTGCCAAACACTCTTAGATCTAACTACATCCGTTTCCATGATATGACACAGTGAATGGCGGTGGGCATTGTGTAGCACTATGCAAAGCCGACTTCTTCCGTTCTGGTTCCACCCACACACACATGCATTGCAAAACGGCAAGATGCCACATAGTGAGAGAATTTACCACAGATAATTATTGACACAAAAGAGGGATTACCACATACATCAATATTAATTCACAAATTATCCAGTTTACACACATAATAATACATTATTCTAGATAATCGGTTTACTGATCTATGAAGCCAAAAATATGGTCGGGCCAAACTAGGCACAAATGTTACTGGTGGAGAGCTTCTGGTTGTGTGTTTTGCTCTCGTAGGAAGGAGGTGAACACTAGATGTCGTTCCTTTGCTGATGATCTCCTCTCCTTCATTTGAGCTCTCGTGGAGGTAAGTTTTGGCTCCATAGTGGTTGGGTTCATCTTCCCCCTTGCATGCATGTCGATTCTCGTGTTATCCTTGTTGTGGGTGGTTGGCATGGGAGGATGCGGTGTGCTCTTGGGGAGGGAGGAGAGCTCTGATTAACGTCCATGTGTGTGCGAGCTTGTGAAGGTAAGTTTTTTTTCTGTTCGTAGTTGTTGGGTTCTCATTTTCCTCCTACGCATGCACGAGTATGGAGTTAATATGTGATTGTTGGTTCTTGTTGGGTGCTGGGTGGCTGGTGCATGTTCAGTTGGATGCAGTTGTGGTTCTTGGAACTTTGGCATTGAAGATTGTCGACATTTGGTGTCGGGTTGCTCTATTTTTGGGTTGTGTGGCTCATTATGAGGTACACACTCCTTTGATCTCTCTTTTTAAGTGTGGAATATGGTAGAATGATGATGCATGTGTAGATATTGCTATTTGGGAGGCTTGCCTTATTTTTAGATGATTTTACGTTATTTTTACGTTGATTAACAAGTTGGGTTCATTCTCAATTTCACTTTTCACAATAAATGCATGTTGATTTTGATGAGATGATATCTTGAGTTTTAAACATTCAATTCTTGTGTTTTTAATCTCAAATGATAGAGAATCTTGATATCTTCATTTTGGTAAATTATATGCAAATTTTAGTTTAGTGTGGTTTGGTATCGTTTTTTGAGCTTGTTGTGCCCTATTTTAAATGCTCTATTTTCCTATTGAGGGTGTGGAAGATAGGCAAGTATTATAGGCGTGTAATACACGCGAGTATTATAGACATATAATTTAGGTGCGTATTGTAGGCAAGTAATTCAGGTGTGTTTTTGGCCTGACAGTAAATGTGGCTTGACAGTAAACAATGACACATGTTGTTTCTAAAAATCATTCTTATTATTTTAATAAATTTTTTTTATATTTAATAAATGTATATGATGCAAAGTACCACCCTCCATCCCCATCCCCCCCCTCCTTTAATTCCAGCCTCCACCACTAATAGTTAGGAAGAAATGAAAGTGGAGGAGCACTTCGCCGCATGTGACCAACCCAAATCCCCCTTTGGTAATGGCAACACAATATTATCTTTAGTTCTTTCTTCGCCACTTAATGGTTATTGCGATATGAAGAACTACCATCTGGTAGAGCCTCTTTCCTCTTGACGTTGCAAAACCCACTTTCAAGTGTGAAAAATCCCTTTTAGCCCTCTTTTGCTAATGTCGACAAGAAACGATCTTCCATCGTGTTTCCTTGTCACTTGACAATTGTTGTGGCATAACCAAATCTCCTTCTAGTAGAGCCTTACGAGGTGGAGCCTAAAACATCAGAGCTTCCTTGAGAGAGAGTGAAAAGGGAGTGAGGGAGAGAGAAGAGTGGAGAAGCTAGTGAGATAGAGAGAAGCTTCACTTCGATTTCCACAATATTGGTTTTGATTTTTGGTTGCAAAAATTAAGGGAGTGGGAATTGAGGGAAACATGGGAATCAACAATTGTGATTAAAGATCCTTTACTAATTTGTTTTTTTTTATTTTGAATTTGTAATCCAAGGTGGTTTTGTTATGGTGTTTTGTAGTTTATAATATATATTAGTTGATGATGAATTTAGTAATGGACTGCTAAGATCTAGTCCTATTTAAGGAGATTATGAGAGAAGAGATATACCAAATATGATATACATACAAATAAAATCCTATCTCTTCATTTATTTTAGATCAGATGGGAATAGGATTTTATAGATAAGGAATCAATCATGGATAAATGGAACCAACCTTTTCTTAAATATAAATGATATTTTCGTAGGTGTTGGCCCCAAATGGATTGGGGGATCAAATCAATTATAGAAACATAAGTTTAATTAGTTGATTTATTAGTGAGCATGGCAAAATATCATCTAGACAAGTAAACATATTGACCTTGAAACAACAACAATTGATCACTATTGTTGTAAAACAAGCTCATAGTTTATCTTTGTTACCTTTTCATAGAACTAGAAATAAATAGGCATACTGTGCTCCTCAATTAACTCAAAACTCCAATTGGAACTCAACATCAGATTGATGTTTTGTTTGATAATCCCACCATCATGATTAATACCAGGAGGTGGCGGATGCCTTGATTGAAACCATATTTCATTTGAATGACATTGATCGATTTTTGAACTTTTCATTTGAGTCTTCACCACCTCTTTCAAGACTACAATCAGCTGACCACTAAATAGCGAAGTTGTTGTAGTTTGAAATGGTTTTCTCTTTAGATGAAGGGGATATCCATTAAAAATTAGAGCATCCCTTTGCATCCAAATTGACCAAAGAATGCATGAATCAGAGATGACCCAAGTATCATGAACAAAAAGATGTAGGAAGAAAAGATGCTTAATATCTTCTTCAGAATTGTTACAAAAGATTATTTAAGTCAAAGTGGAAAATTTTTAGTCATGTAGAGTAGTTTACGCGTAATCAAATTGCCTTGTGCATGAAACGTCGGACCTCTCAAAGTATTGACCATTAAACTATAAACATGCTCACTATTATTTCCATAAGAACTTGATACCCAAGACACAATTGGCTTTTAACTAGTCAACAAGAACCATTTTCATAAAAAAAGAAGCAACACAAGATTAATTAATTTGGATCTCTAAGGTGATGATTAATAATGCATGGCTTTCCTTCAAAGTCTACTCTACCTACTTCCGAATGGTCAACGCCTGTAACGCCCCGATCCTGGGCACGCTACCAAATCACAGTATCCCCAGCATAATTACACTAATTACAGAAACAAATATAACTGTAACTAAGGCTCACCTTTAGGATCACAATGTGTGGCTAGAAGCTCCAATTCCTGCATCGGAACCAGACTGCACACGGTTTGCACCTGAAAACCAAATAGCACACATGAGTGACATCTAAGTCACCCAGTACGCACCCAAAAACACACAACCACAAACAAACTCGGCAAAACCAAAAGAAACTCGTTTCTAATCATTTTGCAAAAAACTTGGTTTTCTCCTTTGAAAATCATCCTTTCTTTTACTAAATAATCACTTCGGAATTCAATCCCAAAACCAAATTCTTTTTCAAAATCCATATCTCTTCTCTTTTCCCAAACATCTTGGAAATTCATTCCAAAACCACTTTTTCTTACAAAACATTCCTTTCAAAAACCTTTTGGAATTCATTTTTTTTTCCAAAACATTTCCATTTTCAATATTGGGGATTTCTTCCCAAAACACACTTTTCAAATACACATTTTGACCAGATCCAGCCTAAAACACAATGTCCCATTGGGCTCAAAACCAAATCATAAACATTGGCTGGCAACTGG
>JAMKQA010005286.1:0-12473 GCA_024699735.1 Posidonia australis
CCATTGTGCTGGTTTAGTGGTAACAACATTACATCGAGGAGGCTACTTGGGAGCGTAAGGAGGATGTTCGATTGCGGTACCCCCTAGGAGTGTAAATGAGTGAATACGAAGTGAATTTGTCAATATCCGAATTCGAAAATTTTCATCTTCATCCAAATTCATATCCGTATCCAAACGAATGTTAAATTTAATATCCGTATCCGAATTTGTCGAATGCATTTGAATTCTGACATCATCTGAATTAAATCAAGAAACCTAAATATGAATACATCCGTATCCAAAATATCCAAAAAATCCAAAATATAAACATTATAAACCTGTAAATAATAAGCCTAAAACTATAAGATAATAATTCAAGTATTCAATGAGTATATAACTTGTTGTTATAAAAAATAAATGTAAACAACATGATAATAAAAAATCAACAATAATAATTCAACAAGTGTTAGCCATAAATCATAATTACAAAGTTTCTTCAAACAAGAATTAATCGTAATCTCAATTCTTCTCCAACATAAATGGATCATACGTTCAAACACAAATAAACAACAAATATTCAAGTTATTTTTAAACAAAAATTAATAACATAAGTTCAAATACAAATAAACAACAAAATATTTCAAGTTGTGCTAAAAACACAACAACAAAAAATAAATATTCTTGGACATTATATTGTCAAATCCCTTAGATCTAGAGTTTGTCTCGTTTTCATTATTCACATCTACAAAAAGAAAAATAACTTGATTAATAAATATGCATACACTATGCTCAAAGTAAAACAAATAAACGACTTAATTTTAAAAGATACTTAGATACCAATAGCTAATCTCACTCAATAGTAATGATGTCGGTGCCTATCAATGGCAAAACAAAGGAAATATGCTAGATATAATGTTTGATTGTATAATAAAAATAAAAATAAAGAAGTATTAACAATTAACTTACTTAATTTCTCAAAAAGTGATAGCAATTAATTCTTTGTACAAACTAATGCCTCTATCATATCAGGAGTCAACTGAGAGTGAGTATCATCAATGATTCTATGTCCCTAACTAAAAGCAGATTTATAAGCAACTGTTGAAACAGGAATGGCCAAAACATCACGAGCCAACTTTACTAGACAAGGAAACCTTGGTGCATTATTCTTCCACAATTGCAAAATATCAAATGATAACTCATGATTAGGATTCAAGGGAAACAACTCTTCCTTCAAATACCGTTCCAATTCTGTTTTTTGAACATTAATTACAACATTGGTTTTCTTCTTGATGTGTTGAAGAAATCCTCCAATAAAACCAGAATTTATTTACATGCCTTTCTCAACAACTATTTCATGACTATGAGATGCAGTACAACATGTAGGAGTATCTGAAGAATCTACATATTCTACAAATAATTCATGTAACTTCATGTTGACAACCTCAATATTAAATTAGTTCTTGCATTATAAATTTCTTTCTAAGCATACTTAACAAATTCCATTTTGTATCGAGGATCAAGAACTAATCTAAAAGACAAAACTAAATTGCATGCATCCCAATATTTATCAAATTTCTTTTGCATCAATAAACCCTTCTCAGAAATATAATCAACATCACTTAAGCAATTTGTAATGAATGAGATACACATCATTAAAATAGTAATTAGTAGTTGGATATTTTATTCCTGAAAGACGAAAAGTGATATCATAAAAAAACATTCAAGTAATCACAAATATGTCTACCGCTTTTCCATTGTTCTTTGAATGGTAGCATCTTGTAATCACTATTCAACTCTGCCAAACGTTAAATGCATCTCGAGTATCCAAAGCACTTTAAAGCATGAGATAAGTAGAATTCTATCTAGTATCAACATCCGAAGATACCCTTTTGCAAGTACTCAACCTAGTATGCTTCAATCCTTTTATGAACATTTGATTTCTATAGGTAGATAAATTCACATATTTCATACTATTGGGAATTTTCTCAAGTAAATGACTCATCACTTCCAAACAATTCTTCACAATCAAATTAATAATGTGTGCAGTGCATCGAGTATGAAATAAGTCACCATTGAGATGAAGTACTTCCTTTCCATTTAACCAAAATTTCAAAATATTTATCATTGATTCATTATTGCTAGCATTGTCCATAACAACAGTATATAATTTCTTATCCAAATTCCACTCCAAAAGACAAGTTTTCAATCATTCACCTAAAGTTTCACCAGTATGTGGGGATTCTATATGGTGACAAGCAATGATTTTCTTGTGTAAGACCCAATCATCATTTAAGAAATGATAAGAAACACAACAATAGCCAAGGTTTTGAGGATCTGAAGTCCACAAATTAGTTGTGCTGCTAACTTTACTACTATTACGCTCAAGCATTTTATATAGATTAACCTTCTCTTCCTTGTAAACTTTTATGCAATCAGCCTTAAAAATATTTCTAGAGTGAAATTTGTATGTAGGGCAAATAAAAGAGTGCCATGATCTGAAATACTCATATTCAGAAAAAAGGAAAGGTAAATCATGCTTCACGATCAACTTTGCAAACATTGACCTTTCAGCATCAGCATCAAATTTATAAACGTCTATTATTGATGTAAGGCAGCTACTACTATTATTTGTAGACATAGTAAGAATTTTTTGTCTAATATCTTCTTGTGGCTTACGAGCACATATTTTAGTGTGATTATTGAGATGAGTAGTACCTTTGGTGCTTCTACCATCAAATACTACCTTGCAATAGTTACAAGTAGCTTTCACTGAATCATCTTCAAGCACTTCTCGTGAAAAATGTAACCAAACTTCTGATTTTAGTTTCTTTTGATGCTTAGGCTCAGACACCTTGGAATTCGCAGTAGTAACTACATCACGAGAATCAACACTAAGAATTGATGGTAATGACATTTGGAGTGGAAACTCAACTTTAACCAATAGGGACTTCCTTTGATTGAACATCAACCATAACTTCCAATTCTATATTAAAAAATCATATAAAAGAATTAGAAAAAATAACAATCAAGATTTTTAATTTTTTATCAAAAGAATACAATCAAAAGAATGTATAACCTGTGTTGGATTGTAAATCCCTGCTACTAGTGGAAGTTGAATTTTTAGACATCTTTAAAATATCATCACCCTATATTAAAAAAAACAAAACAAATAATACAATTATTCAAGTATATGCTAAAATCAAGTTGCAATGTTAATTTTAAGTATAATAGCCCATAGAGTGGCTTTTCTGAACTCAAAATACACACCCCAAATACAAGCAAGTAACGATAAAAGGAATATTATTACATTCCCAAATAAAGCAATAGTATACTAAAGAGCACAGACCATAATAGATTATGTGGACTTCAACTACCATCTACTCATGAAGATTTAATACTGAAAAATCTAATCATCTAACTCCTTGAGATTGGTTGACAGAAAAACTACATAAATTTTATAATTAAACAACTTTCTATATCAAAGGAACAACTCATAAATTAAAACTCACACACATGCGTTTTTCATACCACCAACTACAGTAGCGAAATGAACAAAAAGAAGGAAAATTACAGCAAAAGGAGAAAAAATACTACTAAGAGAACCCCTCCCCTACTAACTCTCTCAAACCCTCACAAAAAACACTAGAAAACAGATCTACCATCATTGACTTTAGTCCTCCTATGTGTCTAAAACATATCCTGAGAATAAAAATCAATCAATGCATATGAAACAATACAAAATATAAAAATAGATGTAAATTCTCCTTTTTTGTTCTGTGGACTTAGAAATGTAAATACAAGGTATGAAAGTAAGTTAATATAGTAACAAAGAAAATTAAAAGAATGAAGACCATGATGCTGCAGCAAAAAACCAATACTATTAGATGCATACACATGCTTACTCAATGAAATAATATAAATAATATAAAATTAGGCATTTCCATTGTTTGAAAGGGAAAACGTTTATGGACTACATTTTCCACAATATCCTACTTCATAACCTCATTCTCATAATGCAAATTCATTAATATAAACCCAAAAATTCTCTAATGGAAAAAAGATTAAGCACAAAAGAAGTCTAAGTGTCTAACAAACAACAAGTCAAGCTTTGGTATAGCAAGAAGATGGAAACTGAGACAAGACATCGATTTTTCTAAGGGAAAAAAATTCAACCCAAAGAAAGCCAAAATAACTTCACCACTGGGTGAGGGAGTGGGGGGCCAACAATTCCAAAAGGCAGAAAAACTTCACCGTCCTCTTTCCTTTTGGCACCCTCAGAAAAATTTGCATCACATTGGGATCAAATGCATTTTTTGTTCTATGGAAGACACAAATAGCTTCCACACATGATTCCCAACTTTCAACACCTAGGCTTGAGTAAACACATTGAGATTAAAAAAAAAAAGAAACCACCATAATACTATATGCTCATGAAACATGATTCTCATCCAAATAAAGAGAATGTATCACATTGGGATCAAATGCATTTTGTTGGCTTGTGATTAAGATGCATATCATTTTGACTTGACAATGGGATTTTGATCAAAGGACTCACTAAGCTACTAGCCGTGATTAGCAGTGGCTGTTGTCTAGAGAGCGGAGGAGGAGGTGAGGAAGCCGCTGTCGTTCGGTGGGAAGTGACCAAATGAGGCTCCCTTTGTCGACAAGGAGGAGGAGGGAAAGTGGCTTCTTCCTTTCGTCCAGTGGGTTGTGATTGAGTGAGGTTGAGAGGCTCCCTTTGTCGGCGAGAAGGAGGAGGAGGGGAAGCGGCTTTTGCCTTTCGTCTGGTGGGGAGTGATCGAGTGAGGTTTAGAGGCTCCCTTTGTCGACGAGGAGGAGGAGGAGGAGGAGGAGGAGGAGGAGGGGAACCAGCTTTTGCCTTTTGTCTGATAAGGAGTGGAGAAGGAGGAGGAGGTTAGATGCTCAGATCTGATGCAAAAAGGAGGGGATGAGTGGAGGAGTGGAGGAGTGGAGGAGGAGGAGGGTTGAGGAGGAGAAGGAGACGGAGGAGGACAACTCATCCTGTGGACTGCAGGCTTGTTAGGTTAGGGTGTTAGGGTTTTAGTTTTTAGGTTTTTATATATATGTAAATTTTGCAAAGATAGTATTTAAGTTTTTATTTATTAGTTATTAGATACTTATGTTTAAGTTTTACATGTAAATAGATTGATTAATTTGAAATAAATAAATAAAGATATTAAATTTTCGGATTCAGATATTTTCGAATCGGATGTACCAACATCCGTATTTGATTCTATTTTTCTCAGATTTTTTTTTCAAATTCAAATTCGGTTCGTTGAATATTTTTTTCAAAACGGATTTTTAGATATTTTCAGATTTTTTGACACCCCTAATACCCCTACTTGTTCTATTAAAGGAGAATTTCAGAGACGAAATTCTTTTTAAAGGGGATAGGATGCAATTAACTTCAAGCATTTCAAACAAAAATGCAAATTTTATTATTTACAATAAATAAAACAAAAATAACTTCTGACCAATTAAATCTTTTAATCAATGAAATAACAAGAGTTGCAAAAAGACTCATATGGACATGAAGTAGCAAATGATGTAGTTGAAAAAAGTAGTAGACAGAAAATAGGAAATCAGATGAAGAGAGCTCTATTGAAAGAGAATAGCGAAAATGGATGATTTGAAAGGAAGAAAGAGAAATTGTGTATGAAACTTGGGTTTGCTCTCAAAATCATAGTTGGAAGAGAACTACATTCTTATGTAAGAGAATGAAGAAGCAATAATTGTCTTGTACATTCAATGTAGCAAGACAAGTGACAATATTAGGAGCGTGAAAGCTTGCATGCGACTCACGTGAACTAGAGTACCACATCAGAGAGATCGAATACGAGGTAAAATATGGGGTTCATGTTCCTTTCTCCATATTTATGTAATTGTTCACTTGTAAGTCACCTTGTATTATTTTTATTGTGTTATTTATATTTATTTTATAAAATAGAATAATTATTCTCCTTCTATGTCATAATTACTTTCATTGCATGTTATTGCCATTCTTATTGTCTTTCACAACAAAGTTATTTTTCACATATTGCATATCTTATTTCATGAGACTCATTAACATGTGTTTTTATTATTTTAATACACGAGTCATCCTAGTAATTGAATCCATCCCACTAAAAGGAGAACACGGTGGAACCACAAAGCAAGTAATTATACTATTCACTATACTATTAAATAGTATGTCATTATTTGAGTCCATCCCCACATGATGTTTATCTAGAAGATGTCTTGTCTTATTAGATGGTTTGTTCTTTTGTTGGCTTGTTTGGTGGCGGCTACATCAATATCGTCCTTTTCATGCATGCATGGCTGCACTCCAGACTCCAGTTGCTCATCATTATTATTTTTATTATATTATTCATTAGATATAGGTCTTTCACTTGTTTGTTCAAGGTTTATTTTATGTAATAACAAAAATGAAACATGAGCATTTGTATATATACCTTTCTAAAATTCCAAAGTACCATGCATGTGTGTTTTCGTTAAAAAAAAAAGTTTGTATGTTTGCATCATTTACCAGAGATATATTTATTCTAATTAGAGTTTCTTAAAAAGGATTTCTCTGATCTTAACTTGCAATTAAAACACCACCTTCTTGAAGGTAATTGAGCTCTTACAGACAGTGTTCATCTCCCTTCAACTACGTACGGTATCAATTAGTGACCAAACTACCATAATTACTATGTCAAATAAAAACAAAGAATCTTTGAATCCTGTGACTAGTTGATTAAATGAAATTTTTTTTTTAAATCATTGAAGAAGTTAACAATCTTAATTTTTCTTGTATCCTAGTACATCCAAGAAATCTTGGTTTGGTTGGTTATGGGAAATCCAAATTTTGGTTTATTTGTATTAGTACAAATTATATAGTAGTGATTCTATAATATCTTATTGTATTTCTTGTAAATGTAATAAAAATCAAATTGAAAAATACATTACATTCCAAAATCAAGTGGATTGTTCTATAATCAAACTCATGTTTGATACTTTTCAATAACTAAAAATAAACATGTATATAAATGTTGTTGACTTTATAATTAAGATTCTACATGCGTAAGATATGTCATGTGAATTCTGTTTGATTGAGATTATGAATTACATCAAATTCTTGTACAAATAGAATCCACAAAATCTTTTTATCGAGTATGCCTTAGTTTGACTTCTAAAAATTTTGATTATTGTAAAAGCTAATTCTTTAGGAGATTTTTGCTTTTGACAATACATTTCAATACATTTCGATGATATAATCTATAATCTTGTTTGATAATAAAAATTGCCATGTTAGGCTACAACTATTTTTTTTTTTTAACTTTTACCATTGCAAAACTGAAAGTGATAGTATTGGAATGTCATTTTATATTTTTGCAAGGATATTTATATCCTAAATTAGTTATTTTTCATTAATCAAGGGGAAACATTGAAAGTATGGCTTCCTAAAATTTCAATTTTTCTTCACAAAATAGCTTGGGATCAAAATTTAGCTTTTGTCAAATGTCAATTTTGAAGTGTTATTTGTATTAATTTTTGTTCACCTACAAATAACTTCTTAGGATGTGTTTGATAATGATATATATTAGGAACTTTGATTATGCAAGAATATGATTTAACTTATAATCGTAATCAAGTAGCATTGACACGATATGTTTTGCACAAAATCCTGTAAAGTCAATAACTTATATGCATTTGTATTTTTAGCTAATAAAGTAATCAAACATGAGTTAGATTATGGAATAACCCACTTGATTTTGAGATAATTTAATTTTTTTTTACATTTACAAGAAATACAATAACCTAGTACAAAATCATTTCTATATACTTTATAGTGATACAAACAAATCTAAAATCTAGATTTTCTACTGACTAATCAAACACGTTTTTTTTTTTTGAATGCACTACAGCACAAGAAAAATAACATTGCAAACTTTCTCAAAGTATGCGTTAGACTCATGAATAATCCAGCTAATTTTAGACATCTAAAGTTTAGTTTTTTTTTTTTTTTTCAAATACACAATTAGATAAAAGAGAAAACACAACACATGACATGCTTGTGGGAGTGTAGCTGATGTAACTCTTGGAATGGAGGATTGTCCCGATTTGGAACTAGGGATGCTGGGATACCCCTAGTCCACTTACTTTACTAATGAGAAAGAGACAGACAACGTGAAAAAAAAAACACATATATTATATCAATACATCTGCCATGAATTACACCACCATGGCAGATGTTATGGCGCAATAATTAAGTGTCCATTGAACGTATAGCGGAAAAGATACAAAGCCCACAGACAACGTAAAGACAAAACTAATAAAAACAAAAACTAGCTCGTCCGATTCATCCTTCGCATAGTTTGTCCGTGAGGTAGGTGTAATAAAAATGAAGAGGTCCCCATGAAAATGCACCCTTTCAATCGTAAAATGTCGCCTTGACACCTTTTAGATGCTCTCGTAGTCCCACGTGAAATGATCTGTGCATGGGGTCGTGGCACCACGAGAGCCAAAGGAAGTAACGTCCAAACCCTTCCCACTTACATTTGCTATTTGTCAATCTTCCTCATCCTCCCCGAGGTGTTGTACCATTGGAAAACACCAACAGCAGGAACAATATTAAAACCAATGCACAGGGTACTATTCACATACGAGGGACATGTACATCTATGATTTCTTATAGTCTACCTTCTTAGCAACGGAATAATTTATACATGGTACGCACATATATTGCAAATATATAAAATGAAATTGGTAGGTGCTTGGTGGGCTCCTGAAATTGCTGTTGCTGTTGGTTTCTTCCGATCTACTTGTTTAGAGATGGGTGAATGTCATGCCCTGTTGATCCAGTTGGATCGACATGCTAGCGTGTGCTTATTAAGGCCACATGACTTCCCACCATGTACTATGTTTCTTGAAAGAAAAATGAAAAACGACTTTTTGTGTTAACACCTTCCTTAACATGTAATATTATTGTCAATAGCTTACTTATACTAAAGAAATTTGTTACGATATCCTCATTAGACCAAAGAATTGCACTGAATGCACCTGCCGTGAACTTCTGCTACCTAACCACATGATTAGGAAATTATCATCCTACTCTCTATCTAAAATGTGTAAACCCTAACTCAAAACCCATCGCTGCCTAACTCGACCACTTCATCCTCTCCTCTCTCCCTTTGTTATGTTCTCTTCATCCTCCAATGATCAACGAGGTCATTTGGAGTTGTTGCGGTTGGTTTGAGTCATGTGAGGCCATCTAGAGTTGTTAGGGTCAAGTCGAGTCATGTGAGGACACCTAGAGTTGCTGGAGTCAAGTGGTTGCATGATCCCCTTCTTCGTTGAGTACCTTCTAGAGGCATGCATCACCCCCACCCTCATTGAGATTTATACTTTGACAACCTTGTCGAAGTTGGAGCCATGGCCCTAAGAAGGTAATATTAAACTTCAAGCTCCTTATGGGTCTCTTTGTTATTGCTAGTTATCATATTAAAATACACTATTAAGATACAAGATTTTCACATGATACCATGTTATTGTTAGGGCTTAGGGATTTTTATACTAGGGGTAAGGTTTTCTTAATTGGGATTAGGGGTTAGGGTTTCCAATTTTATGGTTGGGGTTTTTCAAATTAGGATTAGGGTATCTTTTTTTCTTTTTTTTGGAGAAAGGGGGGACGGGGGTGCTACAAACAAATGCTACCTTTATTAATAATAGAGAAGGTTACATAGCACTAAAGCTATAATCATGAACTAAGACAAACAATGGCTCACGAGGGTACTACTTGAAGCAAAAACAGACTTTGCTTCTATATTCTAAAATGAATAACCAACTCTAGAATAAATAAAACATCGATTTTGTGGTTCATGCAGGGACCATGACCACTTGATTACTTCTAGCTCATGCTCCAAAAACCTAGCCATTACAGGAAAAAGGAAACATGGAGAGAAGCAATCACTTGTACCCAATAGCATCAACTGCTTAATCAATCTTAATGGTCACCAAGCTATCGTCACACACAAGGTTAATCGATTTGGATATATGGAAGGCCAGCTTTTTTCAAGTTTGTAGATCCAATAGCAAGCTTTGGAAGATCAGCTACTTTCCTATAAACATAGTGGCACTTCTTTTAACTGCTACATTTGCCAACAAATCAATAATAGCATGCTTTTCTCTGAATTAGTGAGAGATGGAATCAGATTGTTTAACAAGTCCCAGGATTTCCATTGAATTTCTCTGTAGTTGTTAGATTCCATAAGAAGTTGCAAAAAACATATCAACTAAAACCTTGGAGTCAGATTCAAGTTTGTAACGTTTCATATTTTCTACAATAATTTAAAATAAATTAAATTACAGAAAAATTAAAGCCAAACAGAAAATATCTAACTACTAGGAACCTGTGTGTGCGGCTAAGAGACTTTAGACTATATGCATTACGCTACATCTCTGCATGACCTGCGAACCAAAAACACGAGGAAAAATGCATGAGTGACAAAAGTTACCTAGTACGCATCCCAAGGAAAAACGACAGGAAACAAAACCTTAAGTAATTTTTCTTTAAATTTATTTTCCAAACCATTTCTCAAAAACCTCACAAACCAGACCCACACCGGCCAAAACTACAACTACGACTCTACTAGCCCAAAACCACAAGCAAAGGCCCTCAATAGCCAAAACCACACATAGTGAGTCGGGAAGTCCGGTGCCAGGCAACCAAACTTTGGCCACACGTAGTCCGTCGAGGAGCGATCACAGCGTTCTGCACAACCATGGTGACGGCCACCCTGTGTAGGAGCATTCACCATCCCGCGATTCCCCCTCTCTAGAGAACCCTCAAAAGCCAACTCCTCCCTAGGAAGGTTGTCCTGTTTCTCAGGATGCTACAAGCTACGGGACACATGTCCCACCCGCACTGGCTACCACAAGGGACGCCTCCTCACAACGTCCTCTACATACGGTGCTCAGGAGAGAGTGTCATACCTCCACACCTGACGACACCCGAGCCTCAGTGCTTACGGCGACAGCAGGAGTATCATACCTCCCCGTCATGCCACAAGACACCTCAACGCCCGGACCACAACCCGAGCCTTAAGACGATAGTCAAAGAGTCTCATACCTTCAAAACCCGACGTCCCTCAGCCTCAGGTATCTCGGCCTCCAACCTCAACCAGGGAGTCGTGCCTGACCACCTGGGAATGTCGTCACATTCTCTGGTCTCAACAACACGGTCCCACACTATCTCGGCCCACACATTGAAAACTAGGAAAACCATTTTCCAAAATAGGTCAACTATCTCTTTGAAATCCACTTTCCAAAACCATTTTATTTCTTTGGAAACTCTTTAAAAATCTCGACAAAATGGCACATCTAGTGTCCCAGGAGACCACCATCGATGGCCCACAATCCCATCTTACAGGGATAATACAAATCAATATGGAAAACCACTGCATTAAAATATATTTTTCCAAAAAATCCAGGAAAAACCCCAAAAATGTCCTAGCAAACCTGCGCATGTGGAGCGCGTGTCTAGCCAACGCCCCTAGTACTTTCGTCTGAATGTCAATAGAGCCTATACCAGGGGCCAGAATCGTTGCCGAACCCGTGCATGTGGCCTGCGCAATCGGCCCGTGCCCACAATTTTCTGTCAGAATTCAAATGACTTGCAGTAGGGCACCCAAAAATCATCCGAGGTGGGAGCTCCAATTGGACCCTCCAAACAATCACCAAAAATCTCAAATAAAACATATGTTGTAGACCCTCTAGTCTACTCCAAAACCCAACAAACAAAACTGAAATCCATTCACCATGCATCAAGACACAAAATCGCAAAGGCATAAGGGTCAAAATGACTCAAATCTCAACCATCGACATAAATACTCATAAAAACCACAATAAATTCCCAAAAATTCTAAAACATTAAATTTAGCCTAGATTACATGCATCCTAGGCATTTCTACCATTTTACATGATTTCTACACATTAAATTGGGGATACGTGCCTGAAACAAGCTCCAGTGACCCTCCGATCGACTCTGAGGAACTCCAGCGACCTCGCACGTCCACTGCCACTTCACGACCTTAGGGACGTCGCTCTAAAGCCTCCTGCACCGCCACGAGCCACCGCACGCCATCGCCTCCCATCTCCCACTCTTAGGCTCTCTCTTTGTCACCCACACCCACTAGTAGACGGGAAGGAGTGAAGAAGAAGATGGAGAAGGAGTGGAGGGGGGAAAAGAGAGGAGGAAAGGAAGGGAAGGAAGAAGGCTTGGCTTGGCTAGGGCTCTGATGCGTCGAAGAAGACTCTCCCCGTGCAAGCGTTATTGTAACATCCCAGTGCTATACAACAGTACAAGAACTACCCAAGTACAACTAAAAGAGTTTAAATAGCAGAAATAAAATAATTAAAGCTAATCACCCAGACCTGTGTGCGGCAAACGTGGCTCGAAAAGATGCACCAGACTAGACTACTCCTACACCTGA
>JAMKQA010005288.1:0-11704 GCA_024699735.1 Posidonia australis
CCCCCCCCCCCCCCCCCAATAGGCCGGTGAAAGGGGTGTTTTAAACACCCAAGTGTCACAGACAGGACGTGGCAGTCGAGGTGGCAACACATCAAATATTGGCGTGACGATGAGTTCAATAGAAAATCAAGGCAGAGGTGTCAGGCAACGTTCACTATTTTTTTGATAGAATACTGTTCAGGCTGCTCATCGACAATTCTCACCACCAATTTCTGCCACCAACTCTTGCCACTAATTCCTGTCACCAATTCTCGCTTGACCCTTATTCTGGGGTCTAGAGAGAGAAAACAAGGACTCCAACCACACCAATCATCAGTAAACCATTCAAACACAAACACACATTCCCATAATCATTAGGAGAACAAACCCAAGGGGATAATTTCTCATATAGATCTCAATATCAAAATACATGTCATCCCAAGTTACAACCTTGGGTATTATAAAGCCTTTCTTCAGTCAAACAAACAAGTAAATCTCAAAAATTGGCACAATCTCTTTTCTTCTCTAAATATTTTTTTTTACTTTAAAATCTCATGCTTTTCTCAAACATCTTCCTTTTCTATTAAAAACTCATGCTTTTCTCAAATATCTTTCTTTTTTGTGAAAATCTCATGCTTTTCTAAAATACTTTTCTTTTCTTTGAAAATCTCATGCTTTTCTTTGATGCATCTCTAGAGCATCTCTAGACTAGTTTTCAATCCAAAATACAAATCTCAAATTAGACTGAAACTAGTCCTGAAACTCAAGTCTCTACAAACTCTGGTCACTAGGCCTCTCTAGTGTGTCGTGTTGCCCGATACTAAGCAATCGACATCTGGCTACAAGCAGTCCACCGAAACGTGACCAACGGTGTCTGCATTGTCGCAGTGAAAGTTCCCGTGCAGGGCTTACCACCACCCCAGCCAACAGGCCTCACTGTACTATGATCACACTAGTCTCTGTCTCAACTTGCACAAGGATGCATCTCCTCTAGACGGCCCTAGGTGCCCAAACACTTGAAGACTCTCTCAACCCAGGCCCTGCCAGTACCTAACAGTCTCTGTCTTAATCTCAGCACCCATACTAACCAGGGTGTCACGTCTAGCTACTTAGAGGTCTCATATCCCCTAGCTTGCTGTCACGTGTCTCTGTGTACAGTTAGTACTTTAAGTTTTCGATACCCGGACAAATAGAGTCTCATATTTTCAAGTCTAGCTGGCCCTCGACCCGTAAACCTCAGCCTTGGCCTCGTGAACGATTATCCAAGAGTCTCATACCTCCAGGATCTGACGGACACTTACCTTAGTCTCTTGGTCTCTAGCATCAACCCAGGCAACGTGCCCAACCACCTCAAGGATGCCGTCACACCCCCTTATCCTGTCAACATGCACTGTCGATCTATCGGCCTCAACAACAAAAACCATAGAAAACTTTTCAAAATCTTTGCAAAATCATGCAAGTCTTTTCTCAATTCATTTGGAAATCCTTTCCCAATCTTTTCTGGAATCTTTTCAAAACACCTCAAGAAAACTGCCAATTCAAGACAACACTTTTAAATCTTTTGGAAAATCTCTTTTTCCAAGTTACCTAAAAATTCCATTTCAAAATCATTTGAATAACTTTTTAGAATTGCCACAAAACATCATGCCCAAGCTGCACAAAACTAAAAACTAGAAACCATCGCTCAAATCCATGCCTTGACAACTCCATTGTTAGGCCCAAACACTCATACCAAAACCAAAGCAACAGTCCTAGAGTCCCGCTAGGTTTCCAAAACTAAATGATCAATCAAACTTAACTAGAACTCCATGTTCTGGTGGCAAGGTGTAGGGCACTATGACCATGTCGGAACCAACCTTTGTGCCGGGGGGAGCACACGAAGAACAGAAAAGGTCACGACGAAGATGATGAATCTAAGGAAGAACACTCGACTCAAAAACATTGAACGAAATACGAAAAAAGAAAACGATAAGGACAAAAAATAGAGTCGCCACCTACTCTTTTTAAAACCAGAAAGACGAGGAAAATCGGATGCGATAAAATAAGAGAAAAACAATGCAAAATGAATGCAAATGTATGCGTGAATGTGTGTGCACGTTCCGTGCCTAATGGATGCAACACATTGGTCATTGAGAACCAAGGAAAGGGTAAGGACTCCTGTTACGCATGGAGAAGTGTTAGGCACCCCCATGTGCCCAAAAAATCAGTCTTTCTAAGCTTTTCGCTTGCTTGTGTGTCGCCAAATGCAAATGATCATGCGTGCTTGCTAAGTCTAAAATGGATGTATGTCATATACTATGCTGATGCAAGTGATGTGAGTGGGGCGAAAATTTGATGTAAGTGGGCTCAATTACGCTATTTGAATCCTGGACCATCAGTCAAAAGGATCCGACATAGTAATCGTCATCGCTCCAAATGCAGGTGTGTCATGATGCATGATCTGAATATTATGATGCATGAAGAGGATGTAAATATAATGTTGTATGCGATAAAGTACAAAATGCTAGAGGGAGCAATGTGGTATATCATGTATGATGGTATGAGTCATAAGCATGGTTAATGTAGATTAAAAAAATGTATGAGATGCAAGTGCACATGCCTGGATGCATGGATATGCGGTGTAGAAATGGTTGCAGCAAGTGGGCAAGGACACAAGCCAGTTGCCTGTTCTGTCCCTGGTAGACCCGCGCATGTCCACTACGTAGGTCATTCGTGCAGTTGGGACGCAACCGTCGAAGACAAAATAGAGCTGCGAGCTTTGTCAATCTTGCAAACCCACATGTGATGATACAAAGTGCTTTACGATGCATGGGTAGCTAGAAGAGACTACCAGGAACAGATGTATGCCATGGGTTAGGTCCTAGGATACATGGATATGGGATAGAGAAATGAATGAAATGAGTGTGCAAGAGCTCAACCCGACAGCTTGTTCTATCCCTGGCGAAGCAAGCTGGCCACATGTGCAATCAGGGTGCATCGCCGGAGACAGAACAGAGCTGCAAGCTTTTCATTGGTCTGACCCTAATGCAATGATGCATGGGAGGCATGAAGGGATGCAAGGGGACGTACCTGGGTGCTTAGACATAGTTGCGGCCGGCCGAAGGCTTTCACCCATCTTGCTAGCTGAGAGTTGGGTTCTATCGGTGAGCTTGCCTACAAATGGCATCCTGAGGCTTTAGTGGCGCAGTCCAAGGATTCCAAAGGCTTGAGGGGACGAAGTGGAATGCACAGATGCTATGTGGATGACCATGTATGAAGTGAATGCAATATGGGTTCTTCATCTCTGTCATCACTCTTCCCCTAAGTCCATGAGTCCGACCGACCACACGGGTAGCGAGAGGCCTCAAACTGGCATCCCAGAAGGCAAGGAAGAGAGGATGGAGGGTAGGGAAGGCTGAGATGAGAGGCAAGTGGGCTCATGGCCGTTGGTCATTGTCGAACCCAATGAACCCATCGCCAAAGATGCCAATGGAATGCAATGCATGGGTGATACCAACTCATGGGAAAACTCAGGTAAAATGCATGCTGTATGCGCAAAGCTACAATGGTAAATTACCAGAAATGAACCATAGTAAGGTGGCTTACCTATGGGCTCTTGGGTTGTCCCGTTGGTAGCTAGCGGTGGCTTGCTCCATTGGGCGGCACACAAGGGCGACAGAGGTGGATAGGGAACTGTGGGATGCTGTGGGGGGAGCCCCTAAGAGAGTGGAGCTAGGAGAGAGTGGCCAAGAGAGCTGGGTCGTTGTGAGGAGGTCATTTGTAGGTGGTGGCGTGTGCAGGCGATGGCAAGGTATGGGTCGCCGGCGTGCTGCAGGCGACTGGTGGCAGGGCATGGGCACCGAGAGCAGGACATGGCTCGGGCATGGTGGTGGCAGAGGTATCAGGCATGCCAGGGAAGCAGCCTGAGTGACGTAGCACTACGGCTCGTACAAGGTACGATGAAAGTGACATGTCGAGCGATTTACACCCGAGAGTGCTACTCCCCACACACATCCACGACACATAATTAAACTGCACAATTGGGCTGCGCATCCCACTGGCACAAGGTACACAGGTTGGATTCTGGTGTTGGGCTTTGGTGTTTAGGGTTTGTTTAAAGTAGATTGTTTACTTTGGGCTGAGTTTAGGGTTTGTGGGTTGGTTTGAGAGTTTTGGACTAGTTTTGGGGTAAAATGGGGGTGAAGTGCCTCTTTACTGTTGAAGCGCATTCTTTTAGAGGAATCCGTCGCAAGTGGCTGCTAAAATCGGATGTTTACAGATGCCCCTTCTTGAGTGAGGTTGAGGGATGCAAGGAACCAAAACTGATGCTCAGGGTTGCCAAAAGACACTCCATTTGGCAGCCTACAAGAGGGTGGTATTTGCTATTGGCACTGAGTCACTCACTTGGTGGATACACCAAATGGATCGACCTGTTACCGGAATGTAGATGCAGATGCTAAGCTATGGTGGGATCATATGTGTGATATGGATGATACATGCTGATGCTAATGCTGGTGTGTATTTAGCATCGCTAGGGATATGCGGAGCTCCATACGATGCTAATGCAAGTGCATGTTAAATATGCAATGCTGGTGGTGATGCTGAAAAAATGATGCATACAATGTTAGGCATGCGATGTGAAGCATACCAAACCGAGCAGGTAGTGCCGAGGAAAAGTCACTGACACTCAATGCTGTAGGAGGCATGCTAAACATCAGAATACCGATGGAGTGATGATGCATGATGAGGTGTGTAAAGGATGATGGTCTTAGGCATCCACCAGACCGTGCGAAACTCTGCTAAGGACACGTGCAATCTCATGCCAAGCTAGTGCAGATGATGCATATGGATTAAAAATACTACTGGAATGCTAATGCGCGTGCTGAGCTCCACTGGGGATATACGTAGCTCTGCACGATGTCAATGCAAATGATGAATATACGGTGTAGATGCTATGTAGATGCATGCAAGGGGATGACAAGATAGAACCTAGTTGCCATTCGTGTTCGAATAGGTAGCTAGGAGCCGACAAGAAACAGGCGAACTTGCGAGTTATCGAACTCGTCGAGCCGTCAAAGAAAGGAAAGAGCTAACAAGTAATCGGACTTGTCGGGCTGAAAAGAAAGGAGAGAGCTAACAAGTTATTGGACTTGTCAGGCTGAAAAAGAAAGGAGAGAGTTGACAAGTTATCGGACTTATCGGGCCATCAAAGAAAGAGGAGAGATGATGGGTAATCGGACTTGTCAGGCCGACAAAGAAAAAGGAGAGATGATGAGTTATTGGACTTGTCGGGCCGACAAAGGAATGATGACCAGGCAATTTGATTACTAAGGTGAGTACAAGGGTTGCCGGGGATAATGCATGCAATGAGGCACGTGATGAGAAACATACCCAACCGAGAAGGCAGTGTTGAGGACGAATCACTGGCACCCAATGCTACGGGAGGCATGCTAGACACGTTGTGTGGGATGAGATGTTGGATGAGATGATGATGCATGCAAGGTGGTATGCGGTTAATGTCATAAAAGGTTGCACACATGGTGCGAAGCATGCCACATCGAGTAGGCGAAGCCGAGGACAAGTAATTGGCATGCGATGCTGTAGAGGACATGCCAAGCACCTTGTGTAGGGCGGTGTTGGATGTGAAAAAGGGCATGATGTTATGATGCTAAATGGAGATGTTCCAGCAGTGTCGATGCGATGCTTATGTAATGCGGTGTGATGTGATACCGTAGGATGCGATATCCAGATAACAATATGCAATGATATGCTAGGGATGTGGTCAAATGCGATGAAGTGTCATGCTCATATGAGGACATGCGATGATGTATGATGGATGTGACGAAATGCAATGACGTGTTATGCAATGAGATGGAAAGAAATGCTCAACCTACACTAGGGATATGATAAGTTGACGGACTCATCGTTAGATAGTTAGGGTTATTAGCTCGACGATAAGTTGACAAACTCATCATCGGATAGTTAGGACTATCAACCTGACGATAAGTTGATGGACTCATTGCCGAATGGTTAAGGCTATCAACCTACTGATAAGTTGACAGACTCATCACCGGATAGTTAGGGCTATCAACCCGACGATAAGTTAGTGGACTCATCACTAGATAATTAGGGCTATCAGGCCGATGATAAGTTGATGAACTCATCACCAGATAGTTAGGGCTATCAGCCCGACGTTAAGTTGACAGACTTATCACTGGATAGTTAGGGTTATTAGCTCGAAGATAAGGAGTGAGATGATACCAAAGGGCAGCCGAGATGCCCCGAGTATTGAGGGAGAGATGGTGGTAAGTAACGGAAATGACACACCTAAGAGTGTGACAGATGTTCGAAGACAATTCCCGTGGTAGTTAGGGTTGACAGCCCAAAGAAGGGCGAAATGATACCAAAAGGTAGCCAAGATGCCCTTGGTGTCGAAGGAGGATAACACAAGAAGGAAACTAGGAGGCAACTCAAGAGATACCAAGGTGAAAATAGATGCCCCTAATTTCGAATCAAGTAGCCACGAGAGATGACGAATGCCACTTGAGGGTGTGCATTGGTCTCAAAGCGGGCATGCAATGCTTTGTCGAGGAAAGGCAAGGCGCAGACATGCATATCGTCATAGACCACCCATGTAGTGGGTGAACAGGACAGGACGGGAGCAAAAAGAGATGGAAAGGAAAGAAGAGGAAGTGAGGGGTCAGGCTGCGACTGGAAGGCACTTTGGATCGTCGAACGGGTGAGATTGATGTCGGTTGAGGCAAAAAGCTGATGCTAGCTTGTTGAATAGTGTGATTGCTACTGTGTTGTTGATTCTGCTGCTCTAGACAGTGTGTACATTGGCAAGCGCCCTTGTTGTTGGTGTGCTCTGACCAGAAGGTAGCCGAAATGCCCCTGGTCGCAAATGCTCAATGAAGACCTACGAGGCGATGCAATATGCAAGTAAAAGGCTCAAGCAAGCAAGATGATTGGTTACTAAGATTATTAGGATGGATTTTATTGTTGAAAGCAAGTAGGTTATTGATAAAGTGTGATTTTTTATTACTGAGCAGGAAAATATGCTATATTGATTAGGTTTGGATTTTTGCTTATTTTTGGTTGTTTTGTACTTTTGTTTTGTTTTCCCTTAGTTAGGCTGGAAAGTTGTACGCCAGCTGAAGGAGGAGGATGCCTTTGACTCAGTCGACTCTACGAAGGTTCACAAGCTACTGGTGGCTCTCGTGGGATGAGTGGTAGCGCTTGAGTTAGCTGTGTTGGGCGGTGTGATGGTGGACCGGGATCCATGCCAAACTCTCTAGGGTCCTGCACCTACTTTTTTGAGTTCATTGATATTTTTTTTGCTCCCTCGTAGACGTACGGCTTCGCTATATCTCTGACGCGGAGGTAATAGATGCCTGATCTGGGCTAGAGGTTTTTGCTACAAGAGGGGGGGCTAGACCCTCGATGGTGCGACTGTCTAGGCACCTACTCCGACTCCTCTCCAAGATATGGTAGGGGTAGAGTTACGTTGCACGTCTCTTGTTCTTGCGTTGACTTCTGTCTTCTATTTCTTTTATGCTCATGCAGATATGTATTTCTTTTCTGACTCACTCGTTCAGGCACCCTAGCATTTTATCTCCCTCTTGGAGGTACAGGATCTTCGAGGAGTTTGGAAACTTCGTTCGGCTTTGATGGATGGTGGTTCCTTCGCTGCTTGGTCATCTAGGTAGTGTCAACTGAGGAAGGGTAGTCCAATCCAACGTAGGTGGCTTTCCGATTTTCGTCATCAGGCAAATGATTATGATGCAAAGTTTTTATGTTTTTTTTGGATTTTTCAATTTTTTGGGTTTTATGATTTTTCACGTTTTTCTAATTTTTGATATTTTTTTTTAAATTTTAGCTTTTATATTTTTTGATTTTTGTATTTTTGATGCATGATGATGATGATGTAAAAAAGAAAACAACAGAGAAAAGAGGGGAAAAGGATACAGCTTCGTTCCCTACTACTGATTACTTTATTGATGCCACTTTATTCATGCTATCAGGGTCACTGGCTAATCTGGCAGCACCGCTGGAATCGTGGCGGCTAAAGTTGTGGATGAACCCATTGTAACTGTTGTTGTTGCTAAAACTACTGGCTTACGTCTTCTGTCAAGGTCCAGAGTGCTAGCAGTCTCACCATTGCTTTGGGCCCCCCACGAAAAGGTTGGGAACAAAAGGAGAAGATAGACCAATGAGACCAACAGGATTCATCGGGGAAAAGGGGAAATAGGAGGGACAGGAGAGAAAGAAAAGACCCACAAGCCCTGCAGCATCCTCAAAGTCTAGGAATGCAACCGAGGATGTGTCGGGCTGGTCAGGGTGTGTCGGTGCAGGTGTGAGAATGTGCATAGGTGCATGTGTGTGGTCCGCCTCCTGTAAGGCAAAGCTAATGACCTTTCAGTCAATCAGGTTCTGAACAGCATCCTGCAAGGTGATGCAGCCATCCGTCGAATGCCCAACACGACGGTGGAAGTTGCAGTACGCACTCATATCATACCACTGAAGGATCAGATTCAATAGCAGACGAGGATTCGAGAGCCTCAAAAACGACTTGACCTTGGGAAAAAGGGCACTCATCGGCTGCGCGAGAGGAGTGTAATCCCCTTCGGTGCGGCAAGGCTGCTTTCACCCAAGTCATGGTCCTTGCCAAGCTGGTGCGACATGATGCACTGGCTTAATGGTGGAGTGTGTGTGTGTGATGCATGGAGGACTAGATGCGAGCTCTAATTGATCCAGGTCAGGCTGACTCTCCACGTCAGCAAGCTTTGTAGATGGTTCATACGTGACAGCTGCCCTCTTGGTGTTGACGGTGTCGGTGACGTTGTTGGTGTTGTTGCTAGAAGCAGTAGCTTGTCTGACGAATGCCGAGAGTGTGGGGAACCTTCCACTTTGCAGAGAGCTTTCCACTCGAGCGTCGGCTTGAATCAGGGATGCAAAGGATGCAATATGCTACATGCTGGGCAAAGCCCTTGTCGCTGGTTATGCTCTTTTGATGATGATCCTAAGAAACTCCTCATCGAAGGGTCTATCTTTGATCTGGAAGGCTAGTGTGTGCCAGCGACCAACGTACTCCCTAAACAATTCGTTGGGTCTTTGCCTAATTGAGACCAGATCCTCGTGTCTAGGGATCGAGTCAAGGTTGAAGGAATATTGTCCCAGGAACACCTAGCTAAGGTCATCCCAAGTCTGGAAAGCGATCGTGTCCAACGAAGTGAACCACTTGAGGACAGGCCCAGTCAAACTCTTTTAAAACAGGCGTATCAAGAGCCTCTCATTGCCGTGAAGCTATACGAGGTCTTCGCAAAATACCTTCAAATGTGATATAGGGTAGCCTTTACCATTAAACTTCTCAAATTCTAGGATGCAAAAATTCAAAGGAAGTGTCACTTCTGGAAAGTGACTGAGGTCTCAAAGTTGGTAGGACTGGTGGTCCTTGTCTTGCACTTGACAAAGTGCTTTGTCTTGATCACCCATATTGGTAAGGAGGGCGTCTGAAGTTGCCGCTGATGAGACAAGTGCAGCTGAGACAAGTGCCACGTATGTTGTATGGGTCGCGCATGTGCGTTCCTCTAGATCCACCCGCATGCCTCCTAATGTCGAGACATGGAGGCTAGCATACTTGTGCAAGGATGCGGTGTGTGGTGATGTCATGCATGCAGTGGCCTGTATCTGATGCAAGGATAAATGGGAAGTATGTTGTGCTGTGTGTGGTGCAGAGTGTGGGAGCAGTAGCTGTTGTACCAGCACAGAACTGGGCAACAAGCTCGGAAAAAGCTGTGCTCTTGCCAAGCCAAGAGGCTAGCCACCAGGTGATGGAGAAGAATGTTATGCAAAGTGCGATGCGAATGCAAAAGGCAGGGAAAGCATTGCCATTACTGGAGCCATGAATTGCTGGAGCAATGGTGAGGACGTAGGTGTAGTGAAGTGTGATTATGCAACTAAGGTGGGGCGCACTAGGACCTCAAGTGTCAGAGGAAAGGAGACAGAAGCTGAATCGAGGGCCAGAGTCATGTATTGCAACTTCTAGGCAAGAGCAGGTAGATGTTGCGCTTGCATGGCAGAGATCCCCTCGAAAGGCAAGCTGGATGGAGAAGGCACAGACGAAAACGAGGACACAGAAACTACAGAGGCAACAGGGGATTGACATCCTCAAGCATGCAATAGTAGTGCGCAAAGGAGGAGGAAACAGCAGAAGAAGTAGGCAAAGACGGAGGAACCGAAGTCAGGACCCTGTAACCATGCCGGCGACAGCCTTGTGCTTGGAGCGAAAGGCTAAATGCGTGAGGATCGGCAAAGTCACAGCAAAACAATAAAAATAAGGATAAAAAGTAGGAGTCGCCACCTAGTCTACTTAAAAAAACGGGAGACAAGGAAAACCATTTTAAAACACTAAAATCATGTAATAAAACCAATGGAAAAGGTCTTCATAAACCAGAAAGGGCAAGGATCCCTATTACGCACGACGAAGGTATTAGGCACCCTCGTACACCCGAAAATCGGTCTTTTAATGGGTTTCTCATTTACTTGTTTGGAAATGTCGGCTTTTCAACCTGTTTCTGTATGTCCAAGGGCGATATGCAATGCAATACTATATGTAAGTGGTGCCTTATGCTAAACATGGGTGTATGGGCTGTAGGGTGTGTCCTAATGCTCAGAAAGGTCACCCGTGAGGTGAGTCAAGCACTGGTCCAAGGATGTTGCACAGATATGATCAAAGATCTAACAACACCGAGTGATTTTCATCCTCACTTTACTATATGCAAAACATGAACTATTATGCATAAAAATGGCTGAAAACGTAGTGGAGTCATCCTGATATGTCCAGGAAGACACCTAGAGAAAACCAAAGGAAGCTTAGATCGGAAAACATGCTAAACACCATGCCAAGAGCTACTGTGTGCAATAGAAAACATGCAGGTGTACTTGTGTGGTGCGCCAGACTGGTGCGCCAGTCTGGTGGGCCACCTATGTGCTCTACTGACGTGCCAAAAAGGTGTACCAGAGAAAATCACAGATCAGACAGTAAACTAGCCTAATGCCATGCAATATGAAATCCTGTAAACTCGCAAACTCATCAGAAAATGCATCATGAGTATCTAACAAAAACCTAGCATGAAAACACAATATGGGTCTTGTGCTCAAGGGCTATATGCCTCACACAAGACCACACCACCCTTATGCTAAATAAAATCAATAAGTTTCAGCCATGTTATCCAGATCTGAATCATGGACTGTTGCATAAGAACCTCCCAAATAGGAGTTCCTAGGGCAATCACATCACCAGATTACAACAATAGGCTGAACATGCAAGATGCAAAAGTCATATAAACAGTACTATCTTAGGTTGAAATCATGCATACAAAGGCATGACATATCAGAGAATAAACACCAAAAGCATCAAAGTCCAAAACACCAGGAAAAGCATGCAGATCATGATGTAAAGTTGATGATTTATTCTCTGACTAGACTGGTGCACTAGGATGGTGCGCCACCCTGGTGCACCATATAGGTGCTCCAGTTTGGTGCACCCCAGAAATTTTGAATCAAACTGCAGTCTGATTTCAGAATCTGGGCCAGATGCAAGAGATGAATTGTGATTAATTCTATCCAGATCAATTATTTAGATGGTAGGGAACTGAAATATGATGAAAAGCAAGCATAAAAAGTCCTCTTATCACTTCTCTTTAAATCAAGCATGTTCATGGGTTAAGAAGTTGTAACTACT
>JAMKQA010005290.1:0-12392 GCA_024699735.1 Posidonia australis
AAGGGCTCTAGCTTCTCGGGGTGTAGAGAAGTGGAAAGGGCAAAAAGGAGTTGGTGGAACTACCAACAAGTAAGTTTTCTTTCATTTAAGAATAAGGGAAAAATCTCAAGAGGGTCTTGAGGAGTGGACTAGGCGGGGTTGCCGAACCACTATAAATCAATTGTGATTATCAATTACTCTCATCCCCTTCTTGTGCTTTAAATTCTGTTAGGCATGATAAGTAGAATTTTGTAAATCATATTACTTATCATTTCTGATTATTGTTAAAATTGGTTATAGAGATATTAAAAATTAAAATTCTCTATTCAACCCCCTCTAGAGAAGCCTTTCGATCCTACAATTTCAAGCCTGATTCTTTTACTGCTTGTTCTTTTACATTTCATGGTTTCACATGCATGCTTTTTTTAGTTCTAAACAAGATTGTTTCCTAGTCGTTTTACCTCTTTGGATAATCAGTCCTTAATCAAAATCTGGTAGGCTGATTGCATTTTACTCCAACGTGGAGAACCTATGCATCAACCAATGATCCAGTAGCATGGCTGAATCCTGCATCTTCCATTTAGCTTGGGATCCTGTGTGAGGTTACCAGCCCTTGAGCACAAGGTCCACAGGTCATTGCATTTGCATTTCTTTCATTTTTAAGGCATGTTTTCCAAGTTTTGCGAAAGATTTTACATGGCATGACTTTTCAGAATGCATCTTCATGCGATTTGGCGTAGTTTGGATTTCTGTTTTCTCTCTGCACATCTTCCTGGCCCACATAGAAGCACCTAGGTAGCGCCCCAGACTGACGCACTAGTCTGGCGCACCTAACAGGCGCAGAAACCTGTTTTCAGTAGCACACAGTAGGTTTTGCATAGTGTTCTAGCATGTTTTTTTACTTCGATTTGCTTTTGTTTTTTCCCTGTTTTCTTCAGGAAGGCATGTCTTTGTTTTCAACCATTTCCATGCATGTTAGTTTGCATTTGGCATATAGCAAAGCAAGGATGATAAATCGCTCAAAGTGCTAGATCCTTGATCTTATTTATGCAATATCTTTGCATCGATGCTGGACTCGACATACGAGTGATACTTCTGAGCATTAGGATACACCCCTACACATCATGCACCCATATCTTAAACACCACGCACATTAACATGGCATGGTATATCGCCCTCGGGCGTATAGCAAAGGCTGAAAAGTCGATATTTCATAAGCAAATGAGAAACCAATAGAAGACCGATTTATCGGACGCACGAGGGAGTCTAATACCTTCCTCGTGCGTAACAGGGATCCTTACCCATTTTTTCTGGTTAATGACCTACTTTTCCATTACATGATTTGCGTGTTTTCTATGGTTTTCCTCGTCTTCCATTTTAATAGACTAGGTGGCGACTCCTGCATTTGCATTTTTTATTTTTATTGTTTTTGTCGTAACTTTGCTGATCCCTCGTGTATTTTGGCCTTTCGCGTCGAAATCATTCTTCGAGGCTGTCATCAGCATGGTTACACAAAGCTAACGAGCCGAAAATTGAACCACTTTGAGATGGGATTGAGGAGATCGAAGTCGACGGAGTTGAAAGGTACTCAAGCTTTGTGAGGTTCCTCAAACCATCTACAACGAAGACTGCGCTGCGCTAGCCTAGCCTTGTGCACCACAGATCGATGAGGTCGAGTCCCACAACATGGCTGGTGCTATAGTGAACTCCAATCTTGTTGAAGCATGGGTCAGTCTTCCTTGGGCAGTCCCTCTTCTGGAGCCCTAGCGACGATCGAATGCCATAGAGTTTGTCTAGGTCCTTAACAAATATTAACCTCCTAGTCAATGGTAGTGGATGTTGCCTTAATGTGACTACTTTGAGAAAATAGAGGAAGAGGAGAATGAAAAAGAAGAAGAAGGGGAGTGGGGGTGGGAAAAGCTGGGAGGTGAATGGTGATATTAATAAAATGATAGGGAGTAATAAATAAAAAGAAAGGTTATTTATAATAGGTATAACGAGAAAATGATGAATCTTTTTAGCAATATTAGTGTTTAAATTTGATATTAAGACAAAATGAAAGTTGAAGGTACTAAAGTGAATATTTTTAAATTAAGGGTAGTAAAGTGAGAATTTGACATAGTTTAAGGTACTAACATAATGATAACTTAAACAAAAACCACTTCAATTATATTGGGTGTTCTTTGTTTTTTATAGATCCAAACCACTAACATAATGATAACATAATGAGCTGTAGCTCAACGCACATCTAATGGTAAAAAAGTAAGACTTTAATTGATGATTTTAAGTCTCTTGTCTTCATTTCAATTGACGTCTTAATTTGATCATCTTAGTTGAAATGCAACTACTAACTTTATTTTCAAAGTCATCATTCAAGTTTCTTGTAAGGAAACTTGAGCTACACATTGTGTCGAAATTGTTTCATACCTCCGATACCTTTAGGTATAAATGGTACCCTGGGTCTTCGACACTTGGGACTAACACTTACCTAGACAGCACCTTGATCCGTAGACTTCAGCCTTGGCCTCGTGAACGACGATCAAGGAGTGTCATATCTCTATGATCAAATAAATTGTAGAAAATAAGAAATTTGATGCAACATAGAACACTAAATCAGTAGAAAAGTAAACGCTATGTCACTATGTTAGCAAAGTAGTGTATAATAAAAGTCCTATTTGGTGATTGAACTTGACCTATTCATTGAGGATGTGTTTGGTTTATATGATTGGTGGGGTTAAAAGTTGGAAGAAAATTTCTTCTGATTCCAGTATTTGGTTGGTCAGTGCAACAAGTTCAACCAAAAAAAAAAGAAAGTTCGGGTCCATTTGGCAAATAAACGGATTACGTGTGTAGTCTTAGTTTCAAATAATTCAAAAAATCTCATTAATATGAGTTTTTTAGCTTCTTTTTTTTTACTATTTTACAATAAATGATTAATATAACAATACCATGTCACGTATTCCTACACCAAACGGAAATTTTGATTTTGCTCTCAAATGGGTAGGAATGCCAGTTGCCAACTCCATCCTTTGATTTTTCTCATAGTGAGATAGAACCACTCATACTTCAAAGATAATTTTGAAATGTGGTAGTTGAAATTCCTGCAAATCAAACACCGAATTTTCAATTTAAAACACAAACCGTACACCAAATTTTAAAAGCTATTGGAGAACCCAACTTCATGATTTTCAACTACTCTTGGAACAAGGACTCCGTCAAACCAAACAAAGCCTAACAAAAGAATTAACACCAGTTATTATTAATCAAATTGTTCTCTGTTACTACTGTTTTTTTTTTTTGTTAACGGTTTAGATATATAGTATTTCATCGGTTTAAATGTCAGATAAGAAACAGAGTCATAGTGTAAATATTACAGAACCTTAGGCATAACAGCCTTAACAAAGTCAGTGTTACTACTGATTGTAACCATACAAAAACCAGAAACAAAATCCAGTATAAATGGGACCTTGCTACATATATAACGGTGAAAAACGAATTTGGCATGATATCCAAAACTCAGCTAAGTTGCTGAACTCAGAGGCTGAAATGATTGATTCTAACAAGAAAAAAAACCTGTTACAGAGTCGATAAGTAAATCAAAATTTTTCTGTCTTCACTTCTTATATCAGTACCCACCCTTTTAGCTATGGTTCAATCCTTTCTATTCATGCAGGAACTTGCAGTTTTCCATGAAGTAGCACCGCCTTTCTTTGTAATAACGACATATTGGTTGTTGAGCTGGATATCTCTGTGGTGATGGTGGAGGCCCCAGGATTGAAACTGAATGAGAGGTTTGTTGATCTCTGGGTAGTGGCTTGTTGAAAAATCCATTACCAGGAGATTGTGGAGCTTGGAAGCTTCTTGTTGGCTGTCTGTGAACGTACCCATGTCTAGGTGAGTGAGGAGGGGAGCAGTAGTTTTGAATAGGCTGCCTGACGTGAAATCCGTTTCTGGAAGAATGGCAAGTGTTTGAACTTCTTTGTGGGGATTGCAAGCTTCTTTGTGGCTGTCCATGAAAATTCCAATTTCTAGCAGAGTGAGGAGGACAGCTGTCGTTCATTGCAGGCTGCGTGACATGAAATCCATTTGTGGGTGATTGAGGAATGTCCACATTTCTTGGTGGTTGCCCATGCAGATATCCATTTCTAGGAGTGTTGGGTGGATTTAAGTCTCGCAATGGCTGTCTGTCAGAAAATCCATTCAAATTTTGCACTGGTACACCAGCAATAGAAGTAGAATCTCGCTTCTTCATAACTTGAGCAGCATCATAATTGTGAGGGACTTGTGGGATACTGTTGTCATGCTTTTCAGCTACAATTGGCTTTATAGCTTGAAGACTGTTGGACAACTGCTTGTCTATAGCTTGAAAAAAGCAGCCCTGTGGTTCTTCAGCAATAGATTTCTTCTCCGTAAAAATTGGATGATTTTGTGACTGGATGTTCTGATTGCCTGTGTATGTCATGTGATTTGGATGATGATATTGGTACTCTACCTGCTTATGACTAAGTTGAAGCTGGGCCAACTGTTCTGGCATAAACTTCTTGTTGCCTTTTCTTTCATTAACCCGGAGACTGAAGAAAATGAAAGGATGAAAAGGTAAATAGTTTGTGGTAAGATTATTCAGGTAAAATGCTTGTTAGTTGCCACTCTTGCTTTTCAAAAATCATAATTATCTTATAACTACTTATATTTGGAAAAAATAACTTGTAGAGTTCCAGTCAAACCATCTTTACAGGAACATAAACTGTTTCAACTTGTGTAAGATAAGTAATGTAGTTCTTGATATACCTTTTGCCTCGGTTCAACTTCCTCATTTCCTTCCCTTGAACTCTAATTTCTCTAGAGTATCGTGCAGTGCTACCTCGCATGTGTTTCTCTTGCAGAACTTTCCTTCTTTCTTCCTCGTCAGCCCATTTCTAAAATTAAATTGATGAAAATTAAATCATTAGACATCGTATAGCTTACTTGTTAATAAACTTTCTGATTTAATGCAGAAAAAACAGTGTCAATGAGAGTTAACATTCTACCTGCCTCACTGTTTTAAGTCTGTAAAGGTTCCTTCCCTTAATTAGGAGGGGATGAAGAGGAGGCAATGGCTTCTCACCTTTGCTCCATAGAACCTCTACCTGACCACAATAACCAATGACAAGTTGGAAGACAGTGACATTTCCCTTTGAAGCTAGCATTTCATACAGCTCCTTGCAACAATTTCATAGTGATAGAGCTCACTGTGAAAGTATGCTGTTGCTTGGCTGCACCATAGCTCTCCTTCACAACACGCCCAGCGTTGATTCTAGTGCCACATGGGGGACCTGAGGCACTCCTAGATGCTACACTATACCTAAGGAAATCAACACAGGAAAAAGTAAGAAAAGTGGCACTGGTACAGACTTCTCTTAAAATCTACAACTATATTATCTAAATATCAAATGATTAATTAGCACAAAAGATTACATTTCATAGACTTTCTGCTCAAACATCAAGACATCTCCTTTGCATGCATCACCTGTGAAGCATCGCAAAACCAGCTTGTCAGGTAGAACCCAAAAGAGAAACAGGATATAACTTACAAAAATAGTTTCCAAACGTCAATGCACTGACATGTAGCATTGAAGCATTGTATATGATACTATTTAGGGCATATTCTTGATTAAAGCTAAGAATTAATAAGGTTCTTTAGATGAGAACTTTTTGCAGATACTATTTGCATGTGTGCAAGTTTAGCTTTACACGCATAGGATATCCAGAATGTTCTACCTTGGCAATTTATAACAAAACTTGATATGGGATATTTCTTTTCACCAGCCCCATCAATGACCCTGAAATCTCAAATTAGAAAAAAGGTAAGAAATATCTAAACAGCTCATATCGATCTACCACAGCATGTGATTGGCAAAACTAACTAGTGTTTATCTAGCTACACTTCGGAGGCACTATCTTTATAACAAAATGTGAACGAGTTTTGACACACATTTCCCCTGAGCCACTAAAATGAAAAGTTAAATGATTTATTTAGCAGCAGTGTGCTTGTTGTGAACTTCCCATCTTAAAAACATGATTGCAAATGAAAGCCTGTTTAAGAAATTTACAGTAGAGATATTGAGTTTTGTAAAATGCAAACAAAGAGGAAGTATGAATTATTGCAAATATAAATGAATTATCTAGTTTGTTACTGCTCAATATGATCTTCTTTAGAAATCCAGTCTATTGACTGACATCTTTTCGTGAATGATCAAAAGAAAGAACGAGTTTCATAAATTCCATTGTTTAAGATTTATCTTCTTATTTTAAGTGCATTAGCTGCAACTAGATAAATAAAATTTCTATTTAGAAAGCAACCTTAATGTTTAAAATTCTTGAGTGTGACAGACAGGCATATAAATTATATTTGTAACATCAATCTTAGGAGTAAATAAAGTCCTAATAACTTAAGCAAGTTTTGCTTTAGGCTCGTGTTCTAGTCTTGGGCTACAAATCGATAAATATACAAATTAACCGTTGTAGCAGAAAGAAAATTAACTTGGAAATGGTACTGAAAGTCTCGAAGTGCTCTCTTATTAGTCAGATATTAATAACAGCCTTACCAAGTAAGAGTTAAACCTTTCATCTCAACTCAAGCAAGTTTCATTATAGAGTCCAGCTTTTGAAGAAAAAAAACTGACACAAAGTATTATTAACGCAATGTAGCAAACCAGAAGTAAAACATAGGAGGCATACTCAAGGTGCTCTCTTATGCGTCCTATCAGAATATCCTTGTTTCCTGTCAATCTTAGTCCATACTTCCTTAGGTAAACCTTGCACTGATCAACTTTAAGCTTGTTCACCTGTCCATCTGTCATGAACATTCACCACCACAAACTTGAAATCAGTCCACTTATTTCCAATTATCAGCAATAAATCTAATCATCTTTTACATGAAAAGAGTGATATTGATTCATTACAAAGGAAAATGAGAGATCATATTTGTCACGAAAGCCCCAAATCGCTTCGGTGATGGGGTATTCACGCAATCTATAAGATACATGACACTCCTTTTGTAATCAAACGTTATACTTGGATGTCCATGCTTTAATAATATTTAAAACAAATTTTTTTTTGGTTTATCTTCACTCCCTGATCTCTGAAACATCATCTCTCATCTAAGACTCCAACATAATGAGCTCCTTTATTCTTCCGAAGCTAAAAGGTGGTTACCTTTTTTAACAAGAAACAATGAACATATAAAACTCCCTTACATTCCGAAGTAAAAAAAGTAGCATTTTTTTAAAGACTTTTGATCTTTCAATCATCAAAAACAGTTTCAAGGAAACCAAAAACTGACTTTTGATCATCTTCTCAACATTCTCGAAACAGTTCCTGTCTTTGTCGTCAAGCTGGGGGACCTCCACCTCCACGGCCTCCATCTCTTCGCTCCCGTCATCTCTCTTCTTAAAAAGCCTGACCACACAAAGAAAGCGAAAGCAACCAACTCCATTCTCTCAAAAACCCACATCAGAAAAGGCACCACACTCACAAATGAAGGGAGGGGGAGGGGGTGTTCTCACCTGGGTCTGGTTTTCTTGAGAGAAATCCCGGAGAAACGCGACCGCATCTCCTCGAAGGTTGGGTCCTCGTCGGAATCGTCCGTGATGACGCATTCCTCCGTTTCGAATCCCTCATCATCCAGGTTCTCCTCCTCCGATGATGATGGTAGTGACGACGGTTTGAGCTCGCTGGTCGCCATTTTTGCTCAGAGCTGGAGTTCTATGGAAGGAAATGTGGTGTTTTGGACAGCGAACGTTCGTTCACCACCATGGGAGTTTGAATTTCGAAAGATTCGAACGTTCGGAAGGGGTTTTTACACGAATAACGTGTCTTATTGGGTGAGTTTCGCAAATTGTCAGGAGGTGGGATTGTGGGCTTTTCCTGTTTCGATGGTACACTGGTTGTAAGCTGTATACTTTGCCGGCCCATTACGTCCTTGCGGAAATTTTATTCCTTTTTTCCTTGAAAGTTAAAATTACATGCCCTATACAGATGACGATGAATAAGGAGTGGCAATTCGGATTGTCGTTTTTGGATTCTCGTGTCAGTGCAGCTTGTATTTAATTTATTTTTCATGTAATTTACCATAATTTAACATAAATAATATCATTAATAAATAAAAATGACGTTTTTTAACATTTAGAAAACTAATTTGTATAAAAAATAATGTGATTATATATTTATATATTCCTTTAAAACATCAAAATATTAAATAATAATACAATATATAATTTGATTCACAAGTCGGATCGAGTGGGACCGACAGGACGGGTGAGAGATTGCCACCCCAAAAGGTCAAGAAAAGTGCTTTTGAGCTCTAGTGCTGTTTACTTGTAAAGAAGGGAAAATAATGATGGTTTTTTTAAAATTAGAAGAAAAAAAAAACCTTTCGTCCTTGTGTTTTTTAAAATTAAAGTTCTACACCTGATAATAATAATTACTCATTGAATGAACTATATTTTATTTGATACCTTCTCGTGTTTAGTCAAAGGCCAATTTTTATCTTTATCTTTCTTTCTTTCTTTTTAAGCTTTTTTCTGATGGCTTTTTTTAAGGGTCTGTTTTTTTTCCAAAAAACTTGTGCTACCGCATGTCCCCAGCGTGGGTGAGAATAATGATCGGTATGTGCATTTCTTGGTGCATGAGGTGGATGTGGATATTTAAATCCCACATGAATCATTTTCCATTGTATGGAGCTTAACCTCTTAATAGTAGACCTGTCAATTTCTGACACAACACAATAACACGACATGAACACGACACAATATAATCGTATTTGGGTTTATTCTTATCATGTCTCGTGTACTTATCGTGTCTATCCGGTAAACACGATTATTAAACGGGTCGTTTTCGTGTCTAAAGTAAAAAGTCTGATAAATACACGATAAGTACACGTTGCCTAATTATGTATATAAATTATAACTTTCATTATTTTGTATAGTGGATGTCTATGATATGTTGTAGACTTATGATATTAACGTATGGAACAATGAAACTTGTGAAATATTATTGAATGATTGATTTCATGATTTATTGATTTGTCTTTGATTTTTCTACGTATACAAATGCGTAAATATTAAACGTATACTAAACATGTATTTAACGGATTATGTCGTGTATATACGCTAAGAAACAATTCATGTTTAGGTTTAGTACTAGGTACACGATAATTAAATAGATCGTGTTTGGGTTTAACATATATGTATGGTATACACGTTTATACACAACACGATAGATACACGACACGATTCATTTGACAGGTCTACTTAATAGTGGTTGTAGAGGAAGATTTACACTTTGTTTCGCAGAGGTGGCTCGTAGATCATGGGTGTATATACCGTAGACCGTAGTAACCTCCGGCAGTGTTCGGTGAAACGATCATTAATGAAGTAATACATCATACAGGAATGTGAATTCATTGATTGCTCCATCTTTCGTAGTCTAGGGAGCATTGAAAGCTCCGTTCCAAAAGTTCGTTGGTCACGATTATTGCCGCCCATTAATGGGTGGGGTGGACCTTGGGATGAGAATGGAATTGAAACTCCCCCATCATTCTCAAGTACACAAAAGATACTAAGTTGACCCAATCAATTGATTGGCCTCTGATATCTTAGGACGTGAGCTTTGAACAATAGCTAAGGGTAAAGGAAAGGGTTTTTTTTTTTTCTGACACACGGTAAATTTATACACAACAGAGCTAGAAACAAAACATTCTTTCCCTTCTTTTTAAATATGTTAGGCCGAACAATATTCCTCTGTTAAAACTTGATGGCCATGTTCCACGCGCTAGGGCTGTGTGTGTGCTTGTGGATTAAAACAAGGAAGGTGTGTTTGTTGTGGGCAAAGGGGGTGTGTGAGTCGGAGAGGTGCTGGGTGTGTATGTGTGTGCCCAATCCATTACTGTCTCAACAACAATAGCATGATGGTGGTAGCTAGAGAACCCAACACAAGATCCAACAAAACACCCTTCTCTTGCCCTCAATATCATGCACATTCCATTCTCATATCGTTGTTTTCCCAATTGAACAAGTCAACCTCCTGATCATGCTTTTTATCCTGTTCCCTGATGGCATGCCAGACATGACGTGCAATAATATATATATATATTGACAGAAGTGGTTATGAGCTAGAATGATGTTATTGAGTTATTAGTGGATTGGAGAACTAATGACATGAAAAGATGATTTTTTTTTTTTTTTTTGCATTATCAGGTCGATCCTTGTGAGGATCAATTAGGTGTTGTGAAAGCGTTGTTATTTTATGTTTGTGGTCCGATTGAAGTGGTCATAGATAATAATATAGTGTTTTTTTTTTTTAATGTATGAGATTGATGCCTATGTGTGATGTTTTTCGATAAGTTGGAGAGCTTGAGTCAACGTAAGTACATCTCCATGCCTTTGCACTAAATAGTCTAAAAGAAAAGAAAAATGAACTACTAATATTAGTATGGTTATCACTTTGTTAGTGTTGTATATTAGATTAGACCTAGTCACATCTATTAATTCTCCCAAGTGTCGGATGAAAAGAATATTAGCAAAACCATAGTAGTTTGGTAATTTCTAGCCTAATCAAACATAGATGACAACCTTTTTTAACATTCAATAAAATCGATAATAATGCCTACAAAATCACATTACAAAGGTCAATCATGGCCCTCTAAATCTGACAAATGGTGACATTAGTTATTACAAGGAAAAAGTTTTATCATACCAAATTATACCACCATAAATCTCAACCATTGAATGACACTAAAAAAGAAGGAAATGATTCCATAGATCCCACTACTCTATAAATTTTAACTCTTTAATGTATGAATTGGTGTAAGATTTATTATACGTATATTAGCACTCATGTTACAGTGTGAAGAGACAAGCCATGGTATAAACGAGATCCTTGATTTGCTTGAGAATCCAGAAAGCTTGGAGATTTGGTATGTTTTAAAGAAGTAATAAACATTAAAACCTAAAATGAAAGATCAAACAAATCATCATAATCATATTCATCGAAATCATCATTAATGTAATAGGAAATGTCGACACCTTGTCCCTCCTATCATAAAAAACCATCATGGGATGTTTGGACCTCCAAAGGACATAAATGTCTTCAATGCAACATATAAAATTAGTCAAGTAGTAAGGTACTCTATTTTGCTTTTCACCTCTTACTTTGTGCTAAAACCTTGCTTACGAGAAGAGTATCGGTTCATATACATCATTTTTTACGCTAAGGTTTTTTTTGAGTTTATTCTATTCTTCTTGGAACCTTTGTGCTAGCCTTCTCTGTAGTGACCAATTTGAGCTTATTCTATTCTTCTTAGGTGATCTAACCAAAGGAAGGTTCCAGCAAAACAAGAACATGGAAAACCAACAGATCTACACTTCTTTGGCATGAATTATGATCATATAATGAATTATGATTTCCATGATTTGGCCTTACATGAGTTCAAAACCACAACCATTGGATGTTGTTGCATGTTTTTTTTGTTTTTGAAATCGATAATTTGAATTAATAATAAAGTAGGATTTGACTATGAGACCATCATCAAGTGATACAAATTATCCAAAATACATCAGAAACATATACCTAGTACCACAAAATGAACAACAGGATTGTCTAAAATATTACATGTCTACATAAGTTCTCAAAATGATTATTATGTTGCCAAACTAAAAACCTATTTGTTATTTCTCGATCCCATGTCAAACAGATCATAAGGGGAAGGATAAGCCAATGGAAGAAGTAATTGTTTGGGCTGCTTGGTTTGCACAGGCCAGTTCCCATTCTCTCTACATATGGGATAAAGCTTGGGAAAGGTCCAAGCTACCTAGACCTGGAGAAAGGTTGGTACCCTAAAATCTAATTAAAGAAAGAATGTAAGAAATAATATAAATAGTAGATCTATATTTATGTCTAAAGATTCTATTATTTCTTTCTAACCACAAAGACCAAAAAATAGTTGAAATAAGAAAATTCTAAACTTGAATACTGTTAGAGAACTTTGCATGTATTCTAAGTTGAAAAATATCTAGCAAGTTAGTGGAAAGACAAATAGAAGAATTACACATAAAGAATTTTCAAACTAACATAACAACAGGACACATCAAGAGGATATGAGATGTAGACTCACAATTAGAGTCACAAAAAGAACAACCAATTGGGCCCCCTGTAGACACCTCAATTTTGAGCTCATTTGGCAGCAGGCTCCTCCGGTTGATGCTCTGGTCGCGACCACCAAAACCCTAGTCCACGTAGGCTTCAATCAGACCCACACTAGCCCACATGACCAAATAAAACACTAAAACCCATTAAAATTCACTGAAAAGCAAATAAAACACTTAATCCAGCTAAAATCCAACAAAACCCTAACAAAAACCCTAATCAAACAAAAT
>JAMKQA010005297.1:0-14108 GCA_024699735.1 Posidonia australis
GACATTGAGAAAAATCCTAATGACGTTATTTTAAGTACAAAACGTGTGTAGCAGTAACAATAACTTGTGTAGCATCTCTCCAAAACGTTATTTTATTGATAAACGTGTGTAACATCTCCCCATAACGTTTACTTTATTGAGAAACTAAAAATATATAGGGAAACGTGTAACAAGTTGAGTTGATCTCCATATCTTCATCAAATCCAAGAAAAAGACAATCTAGAGTAATAAAAAATTCTTCACACATCAATGCAACTAACAACACATGCAAAAAAATAATTAAATACAGAAACAAATCTAAACCATTCATTTTAAAATGGACAGTAGTAGATTATGGACCTTACATTCCAAAAGTGAGGCCAGGCCTCATCTGATAATTTGCCTATATATATATATAAATATAACTATGTCGCTTATCAATAATAGATATTCACTTTCTTCCTAACTACAACAGTAAATATTTCTAAAATGTAAGTTTACCCTTCTCAATCAGCAAGATTCATATATGAATAAGGCTGACAATAAGTTCTTCCAAATTGATTATTTGTTAAAACTTAAAACCATCCAAGAAACCTAGACCGTCAACTAGAAGTTTAGACAAGAAAATCAATTAAGTGCAAATAATAAAAAAATAAAGTACAAGCAACCAAAAACAAACGACATATGCAGGCCTTACCAATGTTGATTGTCGCCAGGTGTTATTGCACAAACTCCTTCAGATGAATCAATAAAAGATATCAAGCTGGACATACATCTACATAGTGAACATTTTCTATTTTATGCCAGTCTTCTCCCTCATCCCTTTGACATCGCCTGCTCAGCAAGGGACAGTCTCTGATAACCAAATATTTTAGGGAAGAAGGCATCCCTAACAAAGGCAATGATTCCAAGTTAGGAAGCCCATTGAGTTCTAACTGTTTAAGACATCCTAGAGTATGCATTCGACTAGGCAGTGTCTTTAAGCTGGTACAACAGTGAATTCGAAAATTCACTAGTCTAGCTGGCAAACCTTCCTCTGGAAAAGCTTCAAAATTTGGACATAGAATAATCTCCAGAGTTTCTAGTGAAACAAGATCTTGCAGATCATTCCCTTCAGACAATGATTTAAGCTTTACACAACCTTCAATTTTCAATGTACTAAGCGCAGCAAGGGGCAGGAGATTGCTTTTGCACATAACACTAAGCATCGGTATCTGGAAAATGGTTAACGTAGACAAAGAAGTAAACTTCTCCACCTGGTAAACCATCAGATTATTGCATCTTTCAATTACCAAATCACGAATTGATGGGAGACCAGGAAGAGCACTCAAAATTCTACAATATTTTATCCCCAGTTTTTCAAGAGCAGGAGGAAGATTGGGTAATTCTTTTAACTTGGGGCAATGCGAAATATGTAGTTCCTTTAGGCAAGGCATTTCACCTTCGTAAATAAACCAGTTCTCCAATCTAGGTGCATCCCACAGTGTAAGCCTCTCCAAAGACGGAAAAGTTGTATCTTCACTATGACCATGGTACATGATCTTTACTCCATGCAATCCTTCTAGCCAGAGATCCTTGAGCTTTGGCAGTTTTTTAAACATTGGGAAAGATTCCCACTTTCTGCAATAGGAAAGTCTCAAACACGTAAGGCATGGGAATGACTCCGCCATCATCCACTTTGGAAAGGCAAATCCATCGTAGTTGTCTATCCACAAATTCTTAATCCAATTGTAAGGACAGAGGAAATTAATTATTTCCTCCTTAACTTTACTTACAGTGTTGTTCATACTGTTGTCACTCCACTGCAGTGTCAGGGTGTGAATGCTGCTTTTCTGTGCTAAATTGGCAACTTTGGCATCATCCACTTCAATCACATTTTCTAATTTAGAGATACGAAGTTCACCTTGGATATCCAAATCCTTTAGCTCATTTATTCCACATCCCTCTGTAGTTCCCACAACATATCTTGATAATGTCTGTAAAGAAGTTAGTTTTCCAATCCATGGAGGCATGGATGTCATCATATCAGACACTCTATACTGGCTCAGATGCATAGCAAGGTGTCGTAGGTTCACTAGATTGCTAGTTTCTTCAGGCAATTCTAGAAGCTTGTAGCACTCTCCAAGTTCTAAAGTCTGTAGATTGTAGAGGCTGCTCACTGAGTCAGGTAGCCTTTCAATGCGAGTGTCGTAGAGGCCAAGGTACCGTAGGAGTTTCAGCTCACCAATAGAAACAGGTAATTCAGTTATTTCGCTACAACCAAGATCTAGCACACGCATGTATTTAAATTTCAGGAACAGATCGTGTGGTACCTGGTTGACAAAAGCTCTAGACTCACCTCGCAATATAAATGCTCGCAAGCTCTTACACCCATAGAATTTATCGAATGCTGCTGGTCCCATTTGTTGATGAAACAAGAATGAATAACGAGCTTTTTCGGGTACCTTTGGAGGCAGGTCATTCTCAACCCTAAAACACTCATGTTTGGAAACAGACTGCGCTAAATCATGTATGACGCTAGGCATTTTGTATTTCTCTCTTGGAGCTTGGCCATCATCAGAATCAGCAGCTTGAAAGAAAGCCCTCCACAATAGAGCACCAAAATACCCATCAGCAATGGATTCCATCCTTCTTCTTCCCTGTTGTTTGATCACACCAGCAGCCACCCACATCCTGACCAGTTCATCCCTTCCAAACTCGAAGCCATTAGGAAATATAGCACAAAACGCAAAGCACTTTTTCAGATGCAAGGGAAGGTGCTCATAGCTAATCTTCAGAGTTGGCAAGATGCCATTAGCATTCACAGGCACTTTCCACATTTCTTCCAAGACACTTCTCCACTCATCTTCATCTCTCGAGCAAAGAAGACTGCCTAGCGATTTGGCTGCCAACGGCGAACCCTGAAACTTCTTCACAATATTGTTGGCGATTCTCTTGAGATTTGGAAAGTCAGATATATCCCCCGTCTTCTGCAAGAACAACATCAAGGAGTCCTCGTCCGACAAGCCCGGCAGCTGGTATGTGTCGGTAACCTGCATTCTCCTTGAAGCCTCGGAGCTTCGGCAAGTAACGAGCGCTCTACTCCCCTCAGCTCCCCTAAGCATGGGAGCACGCATATCTTTCCAACAGTAAGCAAACTCCTCCCCAACATTGTCGAGAACGAGTAGAAACCTCTTCCCAGACAACCTATCCAGGGCAGCACGTTGCAGCATATCGAAGCTCATGAAGTTGCACTTCTTCTTATCGATGAACTCGACAACATTCCTGGCAAGCTTCATCGCATTGGAAACCCGGTCAATAAAAATCCAAACCCTAACCTCGAAATGCCTCTCCACCTCCTCATCATTGTAGACATACCTAGCAAGCGCAGTCTTCCCCAGGCCACCCATTCCCACAATTGAGACAGCAGGAAGCAAGTCCCTGTACCCACCACCAGCACTCCCCATCAGCAGCTTCTTGATTCTATCCCTATCCGAATCCCTCCCCACAACCACATCATCATTCTTGTCCGGCACGGGAGACGTGGAAACCGGGCCCCTGGCCACAACCACCGTGGCCGCAGCATTCCCCTTCTTGACCCTAAGGTTCTCCCTCTCCACCGCGATCTGGTCGAACTGGTTCGAGATCGCAACCACGTCCTTGGCCACCCTCCTGCGGAACAGCACAAGCGGGTAGGACACGGGCACACTGGAGGAGAGCCGCCCGCGGAGATCGCCCCAGAAACGTTTCCGTTTGCGGGTGTGGCCGGCCGCGGGCATCTTGGAGAGGCTGATCCAGGTCTCGACCTCGTCGAGGAGGTCCTCGGAGTCGAGGGCGACGTCCTTGAGGTGCTGCAGCCAGAGCTTGACGTTCTCGTCGTCGATGACGCGGCGCTCCTCGGCGTCGGTGAGGAGGGCCTCGATCCAGACGCGGATGCGGTTCATCTTCTCGAGCTCCTGCTCGAGGCCGAGGATGAGCTGGATCTCGGACTCGGCGAAGGCGACGACGAGGTCAAAGACCTTCTCGTAGAGCTCGTTGGTCAGGCCCGTCAGGGATAGGAGCTTCAGGATGAGGTTCGCGAAGCCCACGGCCATTTCTGATGAGATGGGGGAAGGGAGCAGAGAATTCGCAGGAGGAAGAGCAGCAGAAGTGGGAAGGGAAGAAGAGTAGAAGAGGTGAGATAGGGGAGATGGAGCAGGAAAGCTGGTGGCGTCGTTGACGTTGACTTCAAGAATCCCAAAAGTTTCTAGTTTTCTGCTGATTATTCTTCACGCGTTTTGCTTCGGTTCGTGGCTTGAGTTATTTATTATCCTTTTTGTGTTTTCTTAATGTAGAATATAGATTGTAAGTATTTCAAAGTGAAGGTAAAAAATATAATAAAATATTGCTACAAGCCAGCTGCATTGTTGCAAGGTGTGTGTAAATTTGGGAAAGATATCCATCGCGGATGGAAAAAGGAAGACATTGTATCGAAAAAACAAAGGAAGACATGTAAGATAATTAATTTGATTCAAGACGTTAACTTTTAAATCATTTTTTTCATTTCTACCTGCTGGTCATGTCTTCTAAAGGTCATCTCGCCTTTCTTTCTACTTTAACCCTCAACACCACTCTTCCAATTTGCAACTTCGCTCTTCTCCAACGTTGCTTTTTTCCCTTTATTTGGTAATGGTATATTAATACATCAAGAAATTCCGAATATAATATGGGCCTACAAAGAATTAAAATCTATTAAAATTAGATTTAATACATACATGATACACATCCAAATGGAGGTTAACATGATAAAAGGTGTGCCAATAAATTCAACTACATGTATAGAATTATTTTAAAAAATAGAAAATGTTGCAAAGATATATTATTTTTGGATATTTTAAATTTTAAATTAAAAAAATATTCATACTTGAATTAAAATGAGTAGTCTCCCAGTAAATAACGATTCCCTTCTAGGAAGTGAAAAAGTCCTCTAATGGAGTACTCAAGAAAGAATAGGAAGGAAAGTATCGACATCAATTTTAGCAAAAACATAATTTTACTGAAAGGAATAGTATTAGATTTAATCACGTAGGATCCAATGACAATCCGTTGGTAGAAAGAACTTATTTTGTAGTGTTTCTACAGTAGTTTTAAGACTCCGAAGATTACGAGTATTCTAAAATCCTAATGTTTCTTTTATAGAGAAACAGTAATCTCCTCATAATGCATTTGCCTTAACCACCTTCGAGATATATTCTGTGATTTAAGAGAGAAATTTTCTCCCTTTATTCCAATAACGTATATGGTCTTCAATGATCACATTTACTAACATCTCTCACTTGGTCGTAAAGACCAAGCTATAAATTCCTACATACTTCCACTATTCATGGGATATATAAATCTTTTTCAATTTCCACTCCCACTATTTGTGAGAAGCATCCCATTATCTATGGAAATGTTCTTTAATTCCATCAAGCCTATATACTTGACAATTTTCTTTATTAGAATCCCTTTTGTCATTAGATCAGCAATCATGTTAGAAGTGGAAATATAACTTACCTCTATTTCTTCTTTTTTGTATAATATCACGAATGTAGTGATAATGTACTTTCCTCTTAAAACTATTAGCATCATTATTTGTGAGACTAATTACTACTTGATTATCATAATATATTCTAACTAGTCCATCTATCAGATTAAGATCTAAGTCATTCAAAATTCTCTTAATCCAAACAGTATGTCTGGTGACTGTACTACATGCAATGTATTCAACTTTTTGTGTATATCTAGCAACACAACCTTGCTTCTTACTTCCTCATGAGACAACACCACCACTAAAGATGAACAAGTGTCTAGATATGTAACGCCCCATATTTTCCATAATAATTTAAAACAAATTAAATTACGCTAAACCAACCACATGTCTGCACCAGCAAGCCAAAACCACAAGAAAAACACATAAGTGACAGGAGTCACCCAGTACGCACCCCAAGAAAAACTGCGGGAAAACGATATCATAATTTATTTTCTTTTAAATTTATTTTGCAAAGCCTCACAAACCAAGCCCACACTGGCCAAAACAACAAGCAAAGGCCCTCAATGGCCAAAACCACACATAGTGAGTCGAGAAGCTCGACGCTAAGCAACCAAAGTCTGGCCATAAGTAGTCCATCGAAGAGCAACCAACAGCGTCTGCACTGCCACGACGTACCATCCTGTGTAGGAGCTGCGTCGTTCCACGATTCTCTCACCTCGAAACTCTCACAAAGCCAACCCCTCCTTGGAAAGGTTGTCCTGCCTCTTAGGACACCACCAGCTACGGGACACGTGTCCCACCCGCATTGGCCACCACAAGGTACGCCTCCTCACGACGCCCTCCACACACGGTGCTCAGGAGGGAGTATCATACCTCCACACTCGACAACACCCGAGCCTCAGTACTCAGCGATAGTAGGAGTATCATACCTCCCCCATCATGCCACAAGACACTTCAACCTGTAGACCACAACCCTAGCCTCAAAACGACAATCAAGGAGTCTCATACCTCTAGGACCCAACACGCCTCTGCTTCAGGTATATCAGCCTTCGACCTCAACTAGGGAGTCGCGCCAGACCACCCAAAAATGATGTCACATTCCCTGGTCCCAACGACATGGTCCCACACTATCTTGGCCAATACATAGAAAACTAGGAAAACCATTTTCCAAATCTACCAACTCATCTCTTTCAAATTATTTTCATATATTTGAAAACACTTCCAAAACCTCGGCAAAACGGCACATCAGGTGTCCCGAGGGATCACCATTGACGGCCCACAATCCCACTCAATGGGACAAAACAAATCAATCTGGAAAAACCCTCGAAAATCAAATTTTATAAACATATTTGGGCCTAGATTTGGCATGCTGAAAACAAGTTTGGTATGCCGAAAACCCCTAGTTCGGTAGACTGATTTGGGTCGATCGACCGAATCGAGTCATCAATCAAAACTCAGGCCAAAATCGGTACACCGAAAATGGTTCGGTTAACCGAAATCTCTTGATTCAGGCGAGCATCCAAAATCGAACGACCGAGTTTCGACCAGAGGCCTCTCGGTGGGTGAGTCCACTCTTTGGATCTCTGAACCATTACCGTCTGCTTCTTGGTTGATGTGCTCGGTTATCCTTCCCCTAGACCGTCACCGACAGCCTCTCGGTGGGTGAGTCTACTTTGCTGGTCTCCGAACCATCATCGCCTGCTTCTCGGATGATGTGTTCGATTGTCCTCCTCCTGGACCGTCACCGACAGCCTCTCGGTGGGTGAGTCTGCTTTCCTGGTCTCCGAACCATCACTGCCTGCTTCTCGGTTGATGTGTTCGGTTATCCTTCCCCTGGACCGTCACCGACTGCCTCTCGGCTGGCGTGTTCGTTTGCCCCTCTTCCGAACCAGCACTGCCTGCTTCTCGATTGACTACTTCGCTCTTTCTGCTCCGTCTTATTTTGCTAGATGTTTTCTTTGGATCTTGTGTCAAGTCATTCTTGGGTTGGTATCCCAAACTACCCGGGCAATCCCTGTGATGCCCGATGGATTCCCCACACTCTTTGTTCTTTCCTCTTGTGGGCTGGTAGCCCGAACTACCCGGATGACTTCTGTGACCAGTCACTTCTCGGTCGGCAAGTACCGTGAGTCTTGTTCGATGCTTTTCTCGACAAGTGCGATAACCAGTCATGTCTCCTAGGAGCTGATTGGTCGTCAGCTTGTCAGTACTTAGTCTTTTGTTTTTGTTTCTCTGTTTGGCTTTGGCTTTGGTGACAGGACCTTCGGTGCATTCACCGATTGGTGGCTGGTTGCTAGTAACTGACTCTTTCTTGTGGCTTCGGGCAGGGTGTCTTTGTCAGCTCTGAGTAGTGGTCTCCTCCTCCCGATGTCTCTTCCTTGTGAGAGGGGGTGGGGTGTCTTTGTCAACCATGAGCATCGGTCTCCGTTCCATTCGTCATCCGACCTCTCTAAGGGAGGGGCATCTGTAGACACCCCAATTTTGCAGGTTGAAAGTGTGATGGCTGTGCTTTCAATCACCAATGAGCTCTAACCCTAATTGAATCCATTCAAAGCCCACAAAACCCAATTTAGCCCACCTTAGCCCCCATAGGCCCTTGGAGGCCCAATTAACTCATTGAAGGCTCATTTAACTTCTTGAAGCCCATTTAACTCATTAAAGGCCCATTTAACTCCTTGAAGCTCACTTGAGGCCCACTTAAGCCCACTTGGGCCCATAATACCTATTTAGGCCCAATTGAAGCCCATTAAGCCCATGAAGGCCCACATAGGCCCATTAAGCCCCACAAAGCCCATTTAACTCATTGAAGGCCCATGAAGGCTCACCAAGGTCCATTTAACTCACTAAGGCCCACTTAATTCATTCAAGGCCTCATTTAATTCATCTAAGGCCTCATTTAATTCATCCAAAGCCCATTTGATTCAACCAAAGCCCATTAAGCCCATGAAGGCCCACCAAAGCCCATGAAAGCCCATGTAGGCCCATTTTCTAACATAGGTTTGTTATAGGTTTGTTAGTGAGTTAGTTAGTGATTAGTGAGTTTGTTAGTGATTAGTTAGGTGGTTTAGAGTTTGTTTAGTTAGTTGTGGTTTGTTGGAATAGTTTGTTAGAAGTCGTTTTTGGTTGTTATGGATTTCCTAGCTATAAATAGGACTAGGTGGTCTGAGAGAGAAAAAAGGGGATGCGAGAGAGAGCTCCTGGGAGAGAGAGGAGTTCGTAGTGGAGGAGGAGAGGCGATTCCGACGACCTCCGGCGAGCTGCAAGGGAGAAATCCCACTGCCAGACCAGGTACGCCTTCCTCCAACCTCTCTTGCTTTCAATTTTAGTTTCCTAGGATCCCCTGAGTCTTCCCGAGTCATTTCCCACAAGTCCAGTAGCCTCCAGCAGTCGGGATCACCCCCCAGGCCTTGTCGGATTTGTTTTCCGGTGATCTAGGTGGGGGGGCCGATCCAGGGCACGGCTTTGGCCCCCGAGCTTCCTCTCCTCCTCCTTGGACCTCCCTCCTGCTCCATCACTCCTTAGCGTGCCGTTCCAAGTTGCTGTTCAACCCTCACCAGAAGATCGCCGGAGACGCTGCACCTTGTCGTCGCCGGAGAAGAAGACCATAAGCCACCTCTGATCGCCCGCCTCCAACCTCGTTGCGCTTCTCCAATACCCTAGGAATGTCCCACGGCGTGCCCCCGAGCTTCCAAAGCCACCAGCAGCGTGGATCAAGCTCTGGACCTCCTCTGGAACCGTCGTCGCCGGAACGCCGTCGAGTATGATCGGGGAACCCGTTCGAGCAACCGATTTTGCTGGGAAAGGGGGGGGGGGAACTCTTCCTCATTGCTTTCCTAAGCTTCCTGGACCTCAGAAGTGTTGCGCCTCCGCCTCCAGTGGTCTCCTTCTTCTCCGACGCCGTCGCCGGAGAGCTCGACGGCGAGGGAGGTGGGTGGACCATTCCCATCGTTGAGCACCCGATCCACTCTATTAGATCATCTTCTCTCTCCTTCTTCTTGCCTCCCATGAAGTCTAATCTCAGATCAGACCACGGGATGGCCTTTGATGGTCCCCTCCGGCGGTCGTCGGCAGCAAAGCTCCGTCGTCAGTGACCGTCGTTTCTCTTTTTCATTTAAAAAACAAATTAAAACATTTATTTTAATAAAGTTCTGAAACTATGTTTTCTTTACATTCAGATCCTTTTCTCATTACAAATAGGTCCTCCATTTATTTTTCATAAATCATTCGAATAAAGTTTTGACTGAAAATATTACATTTTCCCCCCTAAACATTTAAAATAATGTTTTCCAGGTTTAAGAATTTAACAAAAGCCCCTTAGATTTCTTTTCATGCTTTTTAATCCAACATTTTTGCATAAAAGTCCCAGTATTCTTCTGAAACCTTCCATAATACACATTTCTTTGGTTTATTTGCATTTAAACCCCTGGACTTTACTGAAACTTCTCTGAAAGCATATTTTTCTGGTTAAATTACATTTTAACTCCTAATTTCTTATGGAATTATTCTGAATGCTTTGTTTTGCTGGGTAAATTGCATTTTAGCCCCTGCATTCACAGAGTTTACTCTGAATGCCTGTTTTCAAGGGTAAAATGACTGTTTTGCCCCTGAAATTTTCCTGAATCATTTTTCTTGCATAGTTTACCCTGAATTTCCACTGAATTGTTTTAAATGCATGTTTTAGTGGTAAAATTGCATTTTAACCCCTAGGAAACTTCATTTTGACCCTAGATTTCTTCATAATTGCACAGAATGTGTGTTTCCTTTGTATTTTTGATGATTTGGGCTTCAGAATATCTGTTTTAATCAAAATTTGGGTTTTTTGCACAAAACCCCCTGGAATTTTCATTATTACACTCACATATGCATTTTACACATGTTGTCACATCTTTCAGCACAAATTTTCTTGCCTTTCCTTCCTTGCTTTGCGCATGCTTTTCTAGCTTGTTCCGAGCTTGGTTTTCTCGTCGTTTCCCGGTTTTCACCTTTAGATTTGTTTTGGTTTTCCATCGCCCGAGGGCGTACATTAAAAGACTTATCAAAGTCGACATTGTCCTGAAATGAGGATTATTTCCCCCTTTTTGATTTTCTCAGATTTATCCAAATTCTTACTGATTTGCCAGACGCTTTCCAAGAATTTCTTGATTTTCACGATTTTCCTCATCACCCAAGGACGTACAGTAAAACGGCATTCTCAATGCCTACATTTGACCCTTGGATTAACTTTTCCCTTTGTTTCATTTCTTTACTTTGATTTGGCATGTTTTCAGTCATATTTAGCATGAGCATATAGAATAAGCAAGCATACATTCATAGACCATTGACAATAGGGAAACCTAGAAAGACCGAGTTTTCTCGAGCCCATGGGGGTGCCTAACCCCTTCCCCATGCGTAACCAGAATCCTTACCCTTTCTCTAGCCCGCATTCATTTGTGCATTGTCCATTAGGCACGGAGCACACACATACATTTTACATCTTGTTTGCTTCCCAGTTTTCTTGTGTTTTTTTGTTTTCCTCGTCTTTCCATTGAAAGACTAGGCGACGACTCCTTTCCTTATCCTTCTTATCTTCCCTTGGTGTTTCTGGGTCTAGTCTCTTCCTCTGGATTCACCATCTTCGTCGTGACCGTATCGGGTCTCCTCGTGTACTTCCATGCACCCGGTAGCAGGGGAGTCGTGCAAGGGTTCCACCGGCATGGTCAGAAGTACATTGTCCTAGAATTAGTCAACTTTTAATTTTAAAATTAAACATAACTCTAAAATCCATTTAAATCATTTAAAGGGGAGTCCCTAGCCTCTCTAAGTTAGTTAGTCTTTTATTCTCAACTACGCTTAATGGGATCTTACTAATATATCTTAGGCAGCCCCTAACTCGTCTCTAAGGATTTACCTAATTATCTTTATGCCATAGTGACTTACAATGTAATATGTCACTAATTATATCCAAACTACTAAAATAAGTTCTTAAGGACTTATATGCAACTCCATTGAAATCTAAGGGCTTAACAGTAAATAGATTTAAAATTTGAGCGACTGAGATGTGATTTCAGTAAAGTCTAGTGACCCAACAACAATTTCTCCTGAGCCCAAGGACAAAAAGAATCTCAATATAAAGTATGAGGACTCCATGCAATTAAATCACAAAACTCAGGACTAAAATGGGCATTACACAGGTTAAGAGGATAAGGATTTAAAAACTCCTTCCTCCTACTGCCATCTCAGTGAGCTCAATGGGTTGCTCAACTTGAAGACCTCACTGCTCTCTCCACGAGCCACGAACAATTGCAAGTAATAAACCAAAATGAATATTTCTAAGTCTACTTTCACGTGAAATAAGAATCATTCAAATCCATTATTCATAATCCAAGATATATAAGCTGGAAGCTCTAAGACTCAAATTGGCCTCTTGAAGGGATTGTTAGGCTTTGCACATCAACTGGTATCTCTACAGGCTACGAAAATTTACAAATAAGCTACCAAAAAAAAATATCTTTGAGTGTACTTTCAAATGCAACAGAAATCAGGCTAATTCGTCACTCATCTTAAGATATGCAAGATTAAAGCTTAATGACCCAATCTAGCATGGCATCTTGTTACAGAGTAGAACAACCAGATGGGTTATTTAACTTGTCAACCTTACTGCTCTCTCCACAGGTCATATAAAATGGAAAACAATATATCAAAATGAAGATTTCTAATCCGATACATATAATTCACGATATACATGATTGAAGCTTTGAAACTCAAACTAACCTAACTGAATGGGTTTTCAATCTTTGCATGATAATTGGTATCTCTACAGGCCACGAAAATTTACAAATAAGCTACAAAAAAACCTTTGAGTCTACTTTCAAATGCAATAGAAATCATGCAAATCCAATGCTTATAGCTCGAATTATTTGAGATTGAAGCAGAAGAGCTTAGAATGATGCAATTGCAACTATCATTCTGAATATTATTCGAAAATCCACCAAAAATCACAAAATCTCTACCATGCACACAAGTCATCCACTACTATATATTTCTAATGATCATAAGTTTAAACAAAGAAAAACAAGAGTATAAGGTAGGACATGTACCTCTTTCTCCTTCTTCTTCCTCTTCTTCCTCTTCTTCTTTTCTTCTTCTTCTTCTTCTTCTCTCCTTTTTCCTCTTCTCTGGCTTCCCTCCTCCACCACGAGCCATCCCTCTTTTTCCCCTTTCTCTCCGTCTCCCACTCTCAGTCCTTTCTCCCCCCTTTCTTTCTCCCCTCCTTTCTTTTTTCTACCCCTTCTCCTCTCGAGCTCTCCCTCTCTTTTCTTTCTTTCATTTCATTTTCATCTTTTTTTTTATCCCCATGCATGTAAACTCAACCGACTTTCCCCACTCATCCTCATGATAACAAGGCCGACATCCTCATCCTTTTATTTAATAAACTTTTTATGCAAATTTTGCGCAAAAGTCCTTAGAAGGGGGGAAATATCTCAAACACTCATTACATGAAATAAAATTACCAAAACAAGGCACCAAGGCCAACAACATACACCAAGGATAACTTAATCATTAATTAATTTATTATCAATAATGATTAAGTGGGAAAATCAAGGTTCAAGATGTTACAAAATCGATCAAGGCAACAAGAATGGATTCTCACACAGAGAACCCATTTTTAGGTGGTCGTGTGGGGGCTCTGGCGAGGTGGAGCAAACCAGGAACGAGGTATGTGGTTTCTCTTCCTTTTCCTTAATCATTTTCTCATTGTGGTTTCCTGTCCTTTTATAGTGGAGCCACCACGTCTCCACCACCCTCCGCTCCCTTATAACGGCTCCATGATTTACGCCGGCCATTAACTCCGGCGAATCAATCCTCATAATTTCGGCCAATAAATCTATTGACCCATTTTGACTGTAACGCCAAGTTGACTGTAACGGTGGTCTACATGACCACCAGTCAACATCTCCCACTTGGTCATGAAGACCACGCACCAATTCCATGCAAGGAGATTTTAATCTTCCACTTCCACTATTCGTGAAGTGTATAAACTTTAAATTTTCCACTCCCACTATTCATGAGAATGTTCTTCATTTCCATAATCTATGGAAATGTTCCTTAATCCCGTTAAGTTCACAAACTTAATGAATTTTTCTGCTGTAATTCCCTTAGTCATAGGATCAGCAACCATATCTGATGTGGGTATGTAACTCAGTTTTATTTCCCCACTTTTCACAATATCACGAATATAGTGATAATGTATATTAATATGTTGTCCTCTTATTGTATTTGCACCACTATGTACAAGACTTATTGCCGCTTGATTATCACAATACATTTCTATTGGACCATTTATCAAGTTGAGATTTAAATCATTTATAAATCTCCTGATCCAAATAGCATGTGAAGCAGCTGCACTACAGGCAACATATTCAGCTTCCTCTGTGTATTTAGCTACACATCCTTGCGTTTTACTTCCCCAAGATACAGCTGCACTTCCAAAGATGAATACATGTCTAGAAGTGGATTTTCCATCATCTTTGTCACCACCCAAATCAGCATCTGTATAACCAAGTAATTCAAGCTCATCCACTTGATAAGTCAACTTATGATGCAGAGTTCCTTTCACATATTTCATTATTCTTTTTACAGCTTCCCAATGTTTTGTTCC
>JAMKQA010005303.1:0-15778 GCA_024699735.1 Posidonia australis
ACTTAAATTTAATTAAATAAAAAATTGAAAAAAATTTCCCTCCAACAAAAAACCACTAGTAGTTTCATCTCAAAAAAAGTGGTTTTAATACTAACCATTAGATTAACAACCAACCACAATGATGCATCTTCCCTCAAAATAGCTAATTTGAGGGAGGATGTAACTGAACTGGCTCCTATATATATATATGCAAGAGATCGATTGCATCCTCTCTCAAATTAGGATGCAATATGGCCATTGGATATTGATCTAATAATGTTTATGAAAACCACCTATTTTGAATCAATACCACTAGTGGTTTCTTTTTGGAGGGAAATTTTTTTCAATTTTTTTAAATTAATTATATTTAAGTTTGGTAGTTATTGATCTGAATAAAAAATATTTTGACTTTTCAATTTAATATTACTGATCTGAAAAAAATGATTTTGTATCACTAAACTGAATAAAAAATAGTTGTATCACTGAATGTTTAATTCTATCAAATGTTTATTTTTAGTTAGATGTTATTCAACGAATTAAAAATAATTATTGAATTGAATACAAAATAATTTCGTAACTATAATAAATAAAAATAATATTCAACAGTTCAAAATAATATTACCGATTTAGACGTTAAACAGTAACACGAAACTAATTTATTACTACAAAATTAAATTAGTATTACTGATTTGGACTCTAAACAGTAACACAAAACTAAATTAGTATTACTGATTTAGACCTCAAACAGTAACATAAAAGTAAATTATTACAACAAAGTATTCAAATGTAATTATACAAATTCAAGAACTGCATCCCAGAAAAATCAAAACTCCAACCAATTACACACAGAAAAACTACAACTCCCTTACACCGACCATTGCCGATCAACAACAAGCCTTCGAAGAAAAAGTCTGTGAGTTTTCCCGCACCATGTGTGCGAAATTGCACTGGGGAGACGTTCTATGGCCATCTCTGGCGCAACTACACTGGGGAGACGGCGTTGGCTCTCGTGGCGGAGGAGGCTCTAGGAGCACGGAGCTGTGGGGTTGGGTCCCGTAGCCGAGCTTGTGGGAGGACGATTTGTCTCAGAGCCATGCTTTCCGTCTTCAGATCCGGTCTGAAGATGGACAAGGGCAAGGCCCTAGGCGGGCTGGCGTGCGGGGCGAGGAGCGACGTCGGTGGAGGCCGAGGCCAGATGTTCACGGTGGGGTTGGTGGCGGCATGGTACTCATCCAACATCGGCGGTGGGGCTGGTGGCGCCATGCTTTTCGTCTTCAGATCCGGTCTGAAGATGGACAAGGGCAAGGCCCTAGGCATGCTGGCGGGCGGGGCGGGGAGTGGCGTCGGCTAGAGGTTGAGGCCGGATGTTCACGATGGGGCTGGTGGTTGCATGATGCAGGAGCGGGCGGTCGGAGGAGCGGCGACCGGAGGGCTTCGGGTTGGGGAGGGCGTCGTGGATGGAGAGGGTAGTGGAATGGCGACTGCTGTAGGGTTTGGATGGGGAGTGGGGTTGGTTTAAATAGATTTTAGGGTTTTGATTTGGAGGGGAGGTTTTTGTTTTGTTTGAATTTTGAATTTTAAAGAAAAAACCACAAACCAGATTTATTGGTTATAAAAGTGGTTTTAAATGTTGAAAGAGCATGTAATAGATCTATATATACATATATATCGATTTTCGGTTCAGTTAACCATACTCAAAACCAATAACCAAACTACTAAGAATGGTTTCAAAATTTGAGAATCAAGCCAAACCATTCGATACATTTAAACTAAACTGAACCATTAAAAATGATTTGGTTCGATTTGTTTAGCCGATTCTAATCGAATCGTGTGCATTCCTGTAATAAATAAATAAAGATTGTGGTTTCTAATTTCTTTAGTTTTTTGGATTAGAAAAAGGCAATAGCTTTAGCAACCATTAAACAAGAGTCTTTCCGACGGAAATGATGAAGAATGATCTTTAATTACTTCTAGATTCGACAAGTCGATCTCTTTTAAATAATTATTCATTTCCTTCTAGGTGATACCATGAGTACACAAAAGGATTAATAGAATGTACCTTCACGAAGCAAAGAAGTTTCACAATCTTTTGATTAAATTTGCGTATTGTCCAATTAAACTTTGAATACTTAGTATTTTTTTGTTGATAATGTAATGGAAAAAAAAAAAAAAACTACCTAAAATCACTTGCTCTATTTTTTTTGTGTATCAATGGTGTACGAAATCTATTCCATTATATAACATCGTACACAATCCTTTACAAGAGAAATATCGAGAGGCAACCATTACAAAAAAATATAGTAGAATAATGAAAATTCTATAGTATCTATAAATATTATTTTATAAAATTGTAACTCCTTATAAGTAATCATAGTTATTATTTTACAACTATAAATCTTACCATCTAAATGATCGAAAGAACAGTTAATATTAAAAATTTCAGTATTCATCAGGATCTTTGGTACCCACATGGGTACCATAGATACATCTAAGTAGTTATCTAATATACCTTATCGAAAGAGAAGCATTTGTTGACGCAAAATTAATAGATTGTCAAAAAAAAAAAAAAAAAAAAACTACTAATTACAATCACCAACCGTTGAAATGCCAAGTGCCATGTGTGTCCCCAAAATGTCCAAATGCGTCATGAAGGCTCGTTTGTAGCCACACCCGACGCACACTCACGCGTACGAGTCCATATGTATACATGTATAAAGTACCGTAAAAATATTCGTGTATACTTTCCACCATGTCATCCTGACACCTTTAACATTACATTTCTCTTTTATTCCAATGTTATGGCATCAGAACCCATAATCAAAAAGACGTGGACATTCGCGGGAGAATATTGAGATCTCCTGCACTCCTTCATGCCTTCTCGGTTATCACAGTTCCATGGCTTTATTCCGAGCATCCTCGAACATCCAACTAGGGGTTTTCATGGGTCAAAGGTGATTCCAAAATCAAATCAATTTAAATTTTAACCTATGTGAATTAGATTGGATCAGGTTTTTTATATCGTAAATTAGATATGAGTTAAAAGAGATAAATCAAATCTCAATTTTTTGGATTACATATGAATTCTAGAGATGGATTATCCAACCTAGTTGGAAACCTGGAAACATATATATAATTAATGATTTATATTTATAAATATATGTTATATATATAATTATTTATTTATAAAATCGTAACATCTTCTCTCTAAAATGCTATCGTTTATTCTCTTCACACAATCTTCTTCCCTTTTATTTTGACTGCTTGTGATCTTGTTTCCTTGGCTTCGTCAAGTAAAAAACAAAAGAATCAGATTATTCATTGTTTTATCATGAATTATTTATAAATATCAGAATAATAATTTATATTAGTCATGAAATACAAGAAAATCATGTCTTTACCTACAACATAACTAGATTAGTCATCAATTTATGTTTATTATTAATGTCATATTTTTTTATACAATATATTGTAAATATAATCTTTAATTCTTAATAAGTACATATAAAATTCAAAAATCGATCCAACACATTTCAAAATTTGTGGATCAAACTATGTTGAATTTAAACTAAGGTTGAGACTTAAATGTAAGTCTAAAATTATTTATCCTAAATAATTTAAATTAAATCATAGATTCATCCTTAATCTAAACCAATCCAACCAATATACACTCCTAAAGAAAACCACTTGATCGGAGCATATGAACATCCTCAGTTTTGCTGACTCCAGCAACATCTCTACCACCAGCCCCATTCTTACAGTCAAAATATTGTAACACTTCAATGAGTATTATACAAGTAATACAAGAAACAAGCATGTACAAATTATAAAGTTTATTACAGCAAACGAAAAACAGTCTCATAAATATATACATATGGTATCACACTAGCATCTCTATTGCTGCTAAATATACACGAACTTATGGTAGCAGCTATACCATACTACGTGAAATCAGGAGTCACCAAATTCACTATTAACAACCATAAGACATCCAAAGGATGCTTTATTTCAACAGGAAAACTAGGTTTCATACTGCAGAACTAATAAACTAATATGGTGCTTATAACTATTCATCCTTCTCCCCAGCAATGAGGTCCAAGACGGCACGCTTGATGCTCCCACCGTTCTTGACCAGCAGCTTTTTGTTTGTTTCCTTGTCATGGAAACCCTGAGACCAATTCAAGTGACTGCATGTTAGTCTCGGATCTAAACTAAAAGCAAAATCAACTGTTCAAACTTTTAAAATATACGTATGTAGATATGATTAATCTTACCATTTCCTGCAGCTCCTCCAAAAGTGGATCCCACTCATCAACACCACCACACAGATCATCAAGAGACCGCTCCAGATCATACTCATTCATCCTCAGAATTTCCTTGTTCAAATCAACCTGCTTGAAGCCCATTTCAACAAGCTCCTTCAGAAGGGCTTTCTCAGCCTGCATAGCTGTATTATCATCTGAGGTATCTCTGGGAGGTGGATCAACAGAAGTCATTGGGGAAATCATAGGGGCAGTGACTGATGGAGGTGGGCCTTTCTCAGCCTGCATAGCTGTATCATCATTTGAGGTATCTCTGGGAGGTGGATCAACAGAAATCATTGGGGAAATCATAGGGGCAGTGACTGATGGAGGTGGCAAATCAATTGAAGGATATGCAGATAAAGGAGCAATTTTTGGAGATGTAATGGTTGAGTCCAGGGAAGAACCAATGATGGGATATGAAATCATAGGAGTCTTTCCACGTACGGAATTGGTGGATAGTGGTGAGGAATCATTGATATAGTCATTCCTATTTTCTCTCATGATAGATCCTGTTCGCCTAGTTACCTCCGCTGTCTCATGCAAAGGATACGAAGCCAAAGGAGTCACTAATGGTGGTGCGATGGGAGAAGCCAAAAATGAACTAGCATTGGGGTATGAAGTCAATGGAATTACTTCAGGCACAACCTGTGTGAATCCATTATTAGCCATATCTGGGTCATCCACAGTCACAGACTGAAAGCCTGTTCCCCTAGTTACCTCTACCATCTCATGCGAAGGATATGAAGCCATCGGAGTCACTAATTGTGATGCAATGGGAGAAGCCGCAAATGAACTAACATTGGGGTCTGAAGTTATGGGAGCCTTTCCCCGTGTGGCATTAGATGGAAAAGATGATGAATAACCTGTAGGAAAAGAAGCCAATGGAATTACTTCAGGCACGACCTGTGTGAATCCATTGTTAGCCATATCTGGGTCATCCACACGCACAGACTGAAAGCCTTTATCAGGTTCTGAACAAGCAGGCAGCTTCATAGATTCAACTTTGGCACCAGAAAGATCAGGTTCAGAACCACAAAAGTCTTCCGTTGGTTGGACATTAATATCTATAATACTTGTTCCATTCCATCCAGTGCTAACTGGGGCAAGATTCAAGTTCAATTCGGTATGGTAGTAACCACTGGCACATGAATCAGCATCAACCTGGAATAATGATGGAATGAAACATAATAAATTAATACATGGCTACACTTGTAAAGAACGACTTTAACTACAAAACTAGCTGCTGCAGAAATACACCTGGATTAGGACCCACACACGCTGCCCAAACTTCTGGCCAGAAGGTGAGCACAACCGCCAGTAAGACATATAACGTCCAAGGCTTGCAGGTGCTACAAAATCAACTGCAATGTCAATTTCCTCACCTGCAGGAAAACCACTCATAGGAATCTGCAGAAAAACGGAAATAAAGGTATCAGCTTAAGCTAAAATTGACAGCAACATAAGCAGACAGTACAACTGATTAAAAAACAAAAGTAAAAACAACAGCATTGTTAAAAATATCTGTCCATAGAGTTGCTCAAATAGTCAAACTTTAAGGTAAGAGAGAAAATGAAACAGCAGCAGCAACATAAAAAAAAACTTTCCAGCAAAAATAAATAAGAATAAATTAAATCAAGGGTTAAGAACAATTAATTTCCACCTCCAACATAACAGCAGTTGTATCAGCAAAATTATCTCCGCCAATCCAAATAAGTTGTGTTCCAACAGGCCATGGAGTAGAACCATTATTGTGCATCTTCCAGATTTTGGTAAATGGGGCAGATGGAGGCATTAGAGTCCCATCCATGATGGTTACATCTTGGATAAAGCGGCTTTCAAGTTTCGGTCTGGAACGTCCCATTCCATGACCTCGGAAGCCATGATATGCCAAGTTCTGAAACTTGATAATCACAATCAAAGGCATAATTCAGTTGATTCTTTTCCAATGATGTTTAAAAAATAATTAAGGTATAATACTATAAAATGAATGAAATTTAAAGAGTAATTGACATACACGACAAAATGACTCCCTAGATCGTTGACAAGGTGGTCGGTCCATCCTTGTATAATCAGCCTCATTACCCATTTCTGCAAAGCAAATGCTGCACAGATCATAATCTTCCCTCCTGGATGATAAAAGTAAAGAAGTTAAAACCAACAGTTTACAATGAGTGATAACATCCACATATGAAAGCATACAGACACTACTTACACATTGGATTTATAGCGAAGGCCCATTATTGGATGCATCCCACAGTTGTCACATTGGATGCCCCTGTGGAACACACGGGGTGGGTTATCGTGATGGCTATATGACCTTCTGCAGGGAAACCCAGCACGCCGAAAAGAACTTCCGGAGACAACTGGAGCAGCTGTTGCACCTAAGTGCCTGTTTGTGCCAGAACTATTCTCAGTATACCAATTGATATCAGGCATAGCAGCAGTGATGCTAGGACATTTGCTTTTAAACTGATCAGAAGCCGGAATAGCCATTCCAGGAGCGCAAGTTGTAGATGCTCGGTGCTTATTCACTTCAAAGCTCTGCTCCTGATCGATAAGAGACACTGGGACATCCTCTGTATGGTGTTCCGCATTGCCAGCTGCACAAGATAGATATCATTGAGTACAGATTAATTGGAAAGTCCAAATTAACACAATATTCTTGTATCTTTTATAACATACCATTTTCAGGCTGCATTTCTTTGTTCTTTGGAGTGTGATCAACAGGCATGGCACTTGCACACACATTTGGCCCAGAAAGAAGGTCACCTGGAGCTTCACCACTGTAGGCATTTGGATCACCCTGATGGGTAGTAGTACCTACGGAGAGAGCATGAGAAAGACCTAATTTTGTGAAGTGTTCAACAATTTCTGTGATTGCTGGAGCAGATGCTGCAGCCTTGGAAACAAGATCTTGAGATAGTTTTGAAAGTGCACTGCCAATTGGCTCTGGGACAGATTTCAAGGCTTCAGAAACAGCAAAGTTCACAGAGGATGAATGTAGTTTGCCAAATTCTGATGAATTCTTCGACTGAGGCTTTGTGTTGACATTATTGGGTGGATTACCATTCAGTTGGACATTTATCCTAAGGGGGTTCAAATGCTGATAAACAACAGCATCACGTAACTCATCATCATCAACAAGTGTAACCAAATCACCATCTACATCAGTATAAGTTAAAATGATGTCAACATCAGGGCTGAGCTTGAAAAGGTTAATGATTTTTGCCCTCAAATCCTTCATGTCGTGATCCATCGAAGTACCATTGACGTTCGCACTAAAGCGCCTAAGAGTGTCTCCATACTTCACCTAAAGAAATGCAATGAAACAAATTCAGTGATAGCCATCTAGTATAAAATGAAATGATCAAAATTAAGAGATTTTGCATCAAAAGCAATGAGATTAGAAATGAGCCCATGCAATCAAAAGATGAAAGAGGATACTGCCTCATGTAGAAAGGTGGATAACATACTCAAAAAAAAAATTCCAATATTCATATGTATAACTATAGATCAAAAACAAATATTTGTGTGGTTTTGCATTTCATAGGCTTCTGTTAAGAAAGCCAAGAAGAGAATTCATAATCATAATCCAACTTCAAAAAAAATTAAAAAAAAAGTTTGATTAGTCTTGCATTTGTTTTTTCCAACTTGCTGTGACTAATAAATATCTATACATCTATTACTGTGTTTTAGCAGCAAATAATACATATAAGAAAATCATTCAACTAATATTTGGCCAGTTAGCCATTTTAGCAGTTGAAATGCAAACAACATCAGTCTTTCAAAGTTTGTGTTCATGATGTCCAGTTCCATACTCAATAACTGCTCATATAACTTACCGGTCTACATGGTCCTAAAGACTGTTCAGTGATCTGTTCAGGTCGAAAAACATTGGGAAGAACAATAAAAGAACACAGAGGATAGAAATGAAAAGGAGGAGAGAAGTAAAATAATATGTAAAGCATTAAGTAGAAAAATAAAACTTCCTGTTTGTACTTTCTTCATTTATAACTCATCATTTTCTTCCCTTATTTCATTTCATATTCCTCTTCCTACTTTATTTTTTTGGGTGTGACTATGGTTCTGATAAGGGTACGAAAGGTTTTGATGGGTACTAGAAACTTTCAATCTTGATTGTTAGTACAAATATACGGATGGTGGGATTTACAACTATATACAAATAGTTATAACTGCTAGTAGATAATTATATCTTTGTGAGGTAACACCATAGTTACCTTAGAATTTTCTTCACCTATGAGGATACCAGGCCATGAAACAAGCAACGGTACCTCATCCACTACCATCAAACAGAAACAAGCACATATATCATCAAACAACCACAACAACAACAACAACAACAGAAGATCAAACAATTCCTACTTCCTCACAAGAACACGAAGCAATCAGGCAAGAACAACAAACAACAGAAGGGAAAAAAACGCAAAGCAACTGGAATAAAGCATCAATTTCAAGTAAACAGAAAAGAACGCGAAATTCGACCGGGAAAGAAAAAAGCAGAGACGTGAGGTGCGAGTGGAGGATGATCGGACCTTGACGACGAGATCCCACTCGTTAACGTTGCAGTCCATGGCGGAAGGGAAAAATCCCTAGAGAGGGAAACAATCGCAGCGTAGCCGTGAGCCGCTGGAGGAGGATGGGGGAGACGAGAATCCTCCCTGGCTCCGCCCTCCGTATTTATACACTTCGAGGTCTTTGTTTCTTCGCTGAGAAGGAAACGGGGCCCACAGTTGAAAAAATGGGGGAGGTACGCATTATCCGTGCTTGCCTTGCTTTACAAGGTAACGTGGATTTGATGATGGGATATTATTGGCCGTCTGATTGTCTTGGATGATAAGTAGGATGATTTTTTTTAAAAGTTTTTTTTGTCTTAATATCCTAATTAAAAGTCATTTTGCCGCCAATATTCTTCTACACAAAAAATTTCTTATATACTGTAGACATTCTGATTTACAGTCACTTGTTGGTAAACTATTTCGGAAGAACTTGCTCTACTCATGATGGATTTAACTACTTTTCCTAAGACTCTTCAACATCCTAGACCAACCTAACACCATAAATCAATACTTAAACATAAGCCTAAAGTCCTTTAGTAGTCCATATAATCCAATACTGGTCGAGCAATATAGTAGACACACTTTTCAGACACAACTATCCAACGCAATTAGTTGGCGCATAGTGCTCTGTATCAATTAATTCAGTAGACGCACATCTATTACACTTCTGTAGATATTCCATTTTCACATTTCCTAGAGTCGTATAAGATAAGAACATTTGAGGCACCCTAGATCACAGGATTGAAGATCTATAACTTATTTTCCAGAAGTTTCATAATTTTTCTTAAAGACATTTTTGATTTTACTTGGGTCAAGGTTGTTAGCTGTGACAGAGTTAACCTGTTCAAGCTGGTGGCAGGCTTAAGTACCTTAAATATTTTTTGTGTGAGTCACTAGTTGTGGTAGAACTAATGCTTTCATCTTACTCAAATTAGTTGTAGATTTGAGTACTCTAAGCTTAAAGAAGGTGTTTTTATGATTTTATGTGATTTCTGAGTATTTTCTGGACTTTTAAGGAACTTTTGTCTATTTAACATTAAAGATAGGGAGTAGAACACAAAAAACCAAGACGTTGCTAGTGTAACAAGCGACATGACTAGTTATCAATCAAACAAGCTACTAGACTTGTCGCCACAACAACAGGCGACGAGAATCCTGGAATTCTTTCTCAAGATAATTTATCATCCTGGACTTTAATATAATATATGGGACATTTATAATTATTATCATGATTTTCCCATAATTATTATAATTTCTAGGAATTTCTGTGTGCTTGAATAATTATTTAATATCATATAAATCTTTATTAATTCCAGAATATTCTAGAAATTTCTAGAAAAATGAGTGACATCAAGATCAATATCATATATTTTTATCATGATTTAAAATGAGATGTGATATTAACTATGACTTTTTAATTGATAGAATTATTTATAATTTAAAAAGATAATTTCAACATGTGCTTAATTTCCAAATATTTATTTAGTTAGGAGATTGGAATTTGTTATAGATATATCTAACATAATTCTCGTAATTATTGGGCATTTTATCTTTTAAATTTAAATTTGATTTTGAATTCAAATATTTTCTAAAATATTCTAGTGATTTCAAGAGCATTTGAAAATTACGAAACAAGTTGCATTCTGTTACTAGATATTTACTCGATCGGTTTTGGATTTTATTTTTAAACGTGGTGATAGTTATGACTCGACGCCACTATGAGCAGTGACTAGCACCCAAGAGAGATTTTTGTTTATTTTTCCACGTTGGAAAATAAAACTGTTTGGTCTATCGTTGACCCATGTGGCGACATACCTAGATTTGTTGCCAGTCCCACCAACGATGAGACCTAAATATCCTATTTTTCGGATATATGAGTAGATTCAATATCTAGATATTTTCTTGACTCATTTTTTTATGAGATCTAACGTTCTAATCTCTATAAATACCCCTTAGGTCTAAGATTTAGGCGAGGCTTTCCAAATTTAGAAAGAGGTTGTTCAGAGAGATCAATTTCTAGCGAAGTCCTATCGAAATCTGACGTCCACAGAGATCCTACCAATTCAAAGCCAAAGCACACCTTTGGAGCTCCATTAAGTCTCCACTTTCTCATCCACTCCACAGCGTACGAGAGTGAAAGGAGTATCTTTTATTTTTATTCATTATTTTCTCATATAAAAACTTTACATTCATATAATAGTCCATAGCATATGCACGCAAGAAACCACCCTCCGGTTAGTGTCAGATTCATTTATCTATGATGTTTATTTTCTATTCCTTATTCTATTTACCATACCTAGTCTAATCCATATTTTATTTTTCTTGTTTGTTTTGAAGAGAAGGATACTACATAACACAAGGAGGTCGTTGAATGACATCCTGTCGTCGATCTAGTGAACCGGGAATCCACATCCATCACATCCACCACAATAACTCCCACAAGGTGTCTTGTCAACCAACGAAAGGAAAAGACAAGTGACGATCACAACAAAAGGTGTTGACATGAGTGGATACGACATCATCTACACCAATATCACTCCTCAAATCTACATCCACAACCTCATTACACCTTGCTAACAAGAGACGCTTGGGCTTTGAGGCTCTTAAATTCCAAGCCTCTTAAACGCCTAGCACTTCAGCTCTCGAGTGACTCTGACATTATGGCATTCCACAACTCCCCTTCGCATTGAGAGAACACAACACCACTTGACACCTAAGAGAAAAACCTAAGACAATAGAAAGAACACTTAAAAATACACAACATACTTCAAGTACATGTCACTACAATAAAAATGGATAGAAGAAGAACAAAAATCATGAGTATATGTAAACACAACTTTTTAACTTTTGCAATACATATGTTTACTCTATCACATTTTTCTTCAATTGCAGCTAGTTTTGTCAAGATCAACTTGTTCATCACAGTATTATTGGAAGTCTCTTCACCTTTCAATCCACTGGAAGAAGTTGCATGTCGAAGATATATCATGTGATATGAAAACGACTTACTGAGGAATTTTGACAAATACATTGTAAGCAAACCTATCTCCTTTTTACTCTCTATCTTGGATACTTCCAAATTTTTTGTTTTTGAGAACCTTCCTGGGAAGACACGTACAACCGACATGACTTGTTACAGTGGAATCTCGGTGGTTGGAGGCCCTGTTCGACGAAGGACAAATCCATTCTAGTCGACATGGACATTGGAGAGGAAGAAGAAAAGGAAAAGGAGGAAGATGAAGGAGAAGATGAGAGTTTAATGGATTAGGTGTAATGCCCCGAAAGCGCTATGTACAAGTACTAGTTCTACCTAATAGTAATTAATTAAGAAAACCAATTAATAATAAAAGAAAAACTCTATCTAACCACCCAAAACTTGTGTGCAACTAGTGACTCCAATCTACGTACACCAAAACTCAATTGCATCTCTAATCAACACCTGAGAATAAAACATTAAACAAAACGCATGAGTGACCACAAGTCACTCAGTACGTATCTACCAAGAAAAAATAACAGAAAAACCACGAGAAACTACAATCTTGATTCTCAAAACCTGAACAGGAACGGTAAAACTTATTCAAAAATTCACCAGAAATTCTCATTCGAATTATGCTTTTCTCAAACTTATTTTCTTTTTGAAATTTTGATTAAATCACTTTGATGCATTCTGGAGAAACACATCTATAACTAGATTCCAACCCAAACATAAGTCCACGCAAAGCTCAAATAATTAAATCACGACTAGAAACTAGCTTAAATCACAAATGTTGTCATAGCTAGAATCTGACTAAAACCATAAGCCAAATCTTAAGTCGATTCTAGCTTGAAACCAAACAAACAACACAAGTCAAAACCAATAGTGCCATCTTGGTCAAAGGTGGCCTAGCCACAAGCAGTCGATGAGATATTGACCCTGACCCTACTGCACTGCGACGGTGAATCTTCCCATGCTGGGGTATGATCGCTCCAGCCAATGGGCCTCACTTATCACATTTATTTTCTCATAAGTACGAAGATGCATTCTCTAAAACCCCAAGTAGTGTTCGGACACCCAAGTCTTCATTCCTAAGCCCAACCAACATCGTTTCATAGGGTACCAGTCTCTTTCACCTGAGCCCTAACCTCGACAACCACGTCTTTGGATTAGTAACCTATCTATCTAGGACCTTATACCCTCGTCAGTCACTGCCCTACTGCTACGTGGATCAAGAAAAATAAGGAAATCATTTTTAAACATGCAAGTTTCTTTTCAAATTACTTTGAATTACTTTCCATCACAAAAATCATTTTCCAGAAAACACCATGCACAATGATTTCCACTAAGCAAGTTTATTAAATCATTATATTTAAAATAAAAATACAACATCAAAGTTTACAAACAAATGGTTGAGGGACCTGATTTGGCAGACGGAACTAGGGTCAGTATGCATAAATCTCCTGTTTCGACATACTAAATCCAATCGGTATGCTGAACAAGGTGACTGCCAGGAAAAAGCTGTCTGACTAGAACTGAGATCACCGAAATGCGAGCCTTAGGCGGACCCATTTTTGATGCTTCACAAATTCTGAAAAAATTACTAAAAACATAGCATTCCAAGTCGACTACATTTGGGACAAGTTTCATTGGAAACCATTAAGCATAGCCTTGGGGATCAAAATTAAAAGTCGATAAACTCATTCAAGATTACTGTAGCATATGTATGAAAATTCCACGAAAAATCCACCAAAATTACTGATAAATTGCAAGAAATTCATGGATTCATCAAAAACTCTTATATCTAAGCTTTACTACACATTTTCATGGATTTAAACTAGATTTACATCATTTATCAAGAAATTAGGCTTAAAATAGAGAAAAGGAGTCGAGGCGATGTGGATACGAGATTTTTGAGAGGAGGCGCATGTTCTGCGTGCTTTAATGCATTTTGCCACCTCGCTTGTGTCCCTTGAGTTGTATCTAACTCATTCACTCTACGGATGATGGAATCAGTGTGATTGCCACTCTAGGGATTAGTCGGGTCACTTGCCTATTCAAACATACAATCCACAGTAAACCACAGAAGGAGGAAGAAGAATACAATTCTTAACTTAGGAATCTAATTAACTTTCACAAGAGTCAAAGGAGAGAAGAGTGTCTCTTGTGAAGGTAAATGACAATACAAACACCTCTTTTAAGTCTTTTCCGATAGAGGTGTTTAGGATTTAAGTAGTTATTTGCGTATCCCAAGGAAAGACACAATCAAATTACTTTCTCATAAGGACCATGCAAGTCATAGAGAAAACATTAATTTTTTATTTGGTTTTTTTGAAAAGTATCCAAAAAAAAATTAAGGTTCCGATCCCTATAGCAAAGTTGATCACCTCACATCTTGGTTTTTGGGCCAATTACAAAAAGAAAACAAAAAGAAATTTTGAAAATAGAATTGAATTATGTTCAAAACTGTTGGATGCTAAAACTGGAGTGTTTAACGTTGAACGCCAGCAAACAGGCATTCAACGCACCAACAATTATTTTTCAAACAAAAATGGCCCTTTTTAATCAATCACCCTTATTCTCGAGAATTAAAGCTAAAGAAGAGGTGATTGCATACATTTAAACATATAAAAGTCCAAATAATTAAGAGATCATGGTGCCTCAAAACACCATGAGGAATTTCTCCATGACTCTTAAAAATCAGAAAAATAAAAATAAAATTGCAAGAAAAAAGGAAGAAGCAAGAAGTGGAGGCGTTTACCTTAGCACGAGAGTACTTTTAGTCATCCCACTGAGATCGTTGAACTGTGGATACGGGATTTTTAGTATGAGGCGCACGTTCCTCGTGCCTTGATGCATTTTGCCAGGTCGCTTGTGTCCCTTGAGTTGTATCCGACTCCTTCACTCTATGGATAATGGAATTGGTGTGATCGCCACTCTTGGTTCACTTTCGTAGATTCTCGAGATGCTTGGGGAGATGTAAATATTGATGTGAGTTCAGCTATCTTAGGACAATGCTAGTGTTGCCTAAGGGTTTCTGCACTAGTGAGCTTCCTTTTTTTTCTTCTTCTCCTTGGAAAACATTATTAAAAAAATACGGATTAATACAATATCGTAACAAGGCTTAAAATAAATTACGAATGAGAAATAAGGGGAAAATACTTACCTAAGGATTTTATACCCCCAGTTGCAACTAATGTAATGCTTAGCTACAATATGCAATAAAATGGAATTTGATATGCAAAAACATTAGAAAAGAAAAATCCATTTTTTATTTATGATGTGTGTATGTAGAAATGCAAGAAGCTGACGTAGCATGGTCGAAGATGAAAAAGAAGACTCAAGCTCAGAACCTCTTTACTCTCTCTTTCTTAGAATTCTGGTCTTCTTGATCAATGTTGATGTCTATTGATGGGTCCCTTCTCAAAGGTTGGGAGTGCCTTTCTATTTATAGAGGCACGAGCACAGGCACGGGAGGATCAAAAAAGATAAAATGATCCGAAAATGGAAAGATAGGACAACTGCAAACAAAAGCTTCCAATTTAGAAGTGTTGAACGCCTAAATCTGGACGTTCTATGTTAAATGTGCAATATAATGCGTTCAACCCATCCAGGGTGTCAACACGTATGTTCCTCCATTAAAGGGGTTAATAAAGTTTGGTGAAAGTCATATTGATATCCGACACGATTTAAGGAGTTTTCCAAAAATGAAAATATTTTGAATTCAAAATTTTCGAAGGAAAGAAACTGGTTGATGTGTGTGACCATGCCACCCACACGCTCTCGCTAGAGGAGGAGGGAGGAATGAGACCACAACCATGCCGAGACGGCGAAGGCGCGAGACGGGACGAGAGAAAGAGAAATGGAGTCGCCACCTGGTCTTTTAATGGAAAGACGAGGAAAACCACAAAAAGGATGAATGCATGCATGAGATGCAGATAGGAAGG
>JAMKQA010005307.1:0-24035 GCA_024699735.1 Posidonia australis
TAGGAGATTCATTCAGGATTTCTCCAAGATTGCTGCACCATTGACCAGATTGACTAGGAAGGAAGTGCACTTTGCCTGGGATTGGCAGTGCAAGGAGAGCTTCAATGAGTTGAAGGCTCGTCTGGTATCGGCCCCAGTTTTGACTTTGCCCTCTGAAAGTGGAGGTTTTATAGTCTACAGTGATGCTTATGGGACTAGTTTGGGGTGTGTGCTGATGCAGCATGGTAGGGTGGTGGCGTATGCCTCGCGCCAGTTGAAAGTTCATGAGAAGAATTATCCCACCCATGATTTAGAGATGGTAGTTGTTGTGTTGGCCTTGAAGATTTGGAGGCATTATTTATATGGCAAACAATTTGAGGTGTACATAGATCACAAGAGTCTGAAGTACATCTTTACTCAGAAGGATTTGAACCTGAGACAGAGGCGCTGGGTGGAGTATATTAAGGATTATGATTTCAGTTTGTCCTACCACCGAGGGAAGGCTAATGTAGTTGCGGATGCTCTGAGTAGACGCACTCATGTTAAGGCTAGTCTGATGATCCATGAATGGAAATTGTTAAGGGAACTAGTGGAGTGCAGGCCTCAGAGACAGTCTCAGGGACCCACCAGAGTAGTGTTGGCTGATTTGTCTATTCGCCTAAGGATGATCGAGGCGATTGTCATCGCTCAGCAATATGATTCTTTTGTGTCAGATATCTGGAGGAAGTTGGAAGCTGGTAATGCCCCTCATTTTTCAGTTGGGGTAGGTGGTGGGTTGAGGTATGATTTGAGATTATATGTACCTCAGATAGAGGAAATCAAGAACAATTTGCTGGATGAAGCCCACTGCTCTAGATATTCTATTCATCTAGGAAGCACCAAGATGTATAAATACCTGAAGAGGAACTTTTGGTGGCCTGGGATGAAGAGAGTGATTGCTGAGTATGTGGCGAAGTGTGCAACCTGCGAGAAGGTGAAGATAAGGCACTTGAAGCCCGGAGGGACTTTGCAGCCTCTAGACGTTCCAGTGTGGAAATGGGAAAATGTGTCGATGGACTTTGTGACGGGTTTGCCACGAACCCAAAGAAAGAATGATACTGTGTGGGTGATAGTGGATCGCCTCACAAAATCGGCACATTTCTTGCCAATGAGGGTGAACCTTCCTTTGGAAAAACTGGCAAAGTTGTATGTGGCTGAGATTGTGAGATTGCATGGCGTCCCAGTGTCTATTGTGTCTGATAGATACACAAGGTTTACATCAAGATTCTGGGGAGCTCTGTAGGAGGCTTTTGACACAGTGTTGAACTTTAGCACTACTTTCCACCCCCAAACAGATGGCCAGACAGAGAGGACCATCCAGACACTAGAGGACATGTTGAGGGCCTGCGCCTTAAACTTTGGTGGTAGCGGGGAGGATCATTTACCTCTGATTGAGTTTGCATATAATAACAGTTACCATGCTAGTATTGGTATGGCACCATACAAGGCATTGTATGGCAGACCCTACAGGACACCCACTTGCTGGAGTGAGGTGGGTGAGAGACAGTTAGTTGGGCCCGAGATCGTACAACAGTACGAAGGCAAGGTGGATCTGATCAGGAAGCGGTTGTTGTTTGCCTAGAGTCGGTAGAAGAGCTTTGCTGATAGGAGGCGGAGACCTTTGGAATTCAAGGTAGGTGACTTCGTTTTCCTGAAGGTGTCACCAAGCAAAGGTGTGAAATGGTTCGGTAAGAGAGGCAAGTTGAGCCCAAGATATATTGGACCGTACCAGATTACCAAGAGGGTTGGTGAAGTGGCATATAGAATAGATTTACCTTTACAATTGGCGGGTGTACACAACACCTTCCATGTGTCTATGTTGAGGAAGTGTTTGGCCGATGTGTCGCAGGTGATGCCAGCGCAGCCAGAGGAGCTGTGGGAGGACTTGTCTATGGTTGAAAATGCAGTTCAGATACAAGACAGGAAAGAGCAAGTCCTCAGGAATAAAGTGATTCCATTGGTGTTAGTTCAGTGGCAACACCATGGTACAAAGGAGGCTACCTGAGAGCGCAAGGTGGACATCTAGAGACAGTACCCCTACTTGTTTTCTTAATGCTGAATTTCGAGGACGAAATTCTTTTAAGGGGGTAGGATGTGACATCTGGGCCTGATTATCTATTTCAATTTTAAACCATGTAATTGATTGTGATCTTGCTTAAATGGTTTATTAATGGATAATCTGTTGTTTCTTGGATGTGTAAGCTTGTGGTTGGCTTTCTGTGCACCTGCTTTTGATTTGGGACCAATGTAGAGTCCAGTTGGAGGATGCACAGTCGCCTTGGTTTGCGTACCTGTCTTTTCGTCATTTTCTCTCCTTCTTTTTCTCCTTCCCTTTTTTATCTTTCTCTCACGAGCCATGCCCTTCCACCCTTTTTCCGTCTTCTTCTTCCACACCCATGCCACCAGCGACGGAGGCCCGTGCGTCCCCGTCCCTTCCGACGGGATGGATGGCTGGCGCCAAGCGAGTGGTGGTGGAGTTAAAGAGAGGGAGGCAGGAGCGGGCAGCGTGGCGAAAAAGAACGGAAGAGGAGAGAGAGAGAGAGCAGGGTGTGCAAGTTGGGAGGAGGAGGGTCTGAGTGTGGGTGCTTCCACCGGGGGCCGAGGTTCACCAGAGCTTCGCCGAGGCGACACCGGGGTACGGTGAACTCGCCGGAGTTGCATGGGGCGCCAGAGAGGTATGCGAGTTTCCCCTTTCTCTCGCTATTGTTTCCTTGAAGAATAATGATGGGAAATGCATGAAAAATGGTAGGAATGATGGAAATGTGTAGAGATTATGCTAGATTGTGTGAATTTCGTGAGTTTTTGGTAGATAATGCCTTAAATGTTTTAAGGTTTAACTTTGAGCATGTTTCCTTTGAGAATTTATATCTCATTGTTTGGTTAGTGAAATCATGATTGGATTGAAGGGGTTTTCAAGTAGACTCAAGGATCTACACCCCGTGATTTACTCGTAATTATTGATGTGTTTGGGGGGTCCGATTTGGACTCCCAATTGGGGGAAATTCCACCGCCCGAAACAGGGGTGTGCCCTGTCTGCGGGGAATTCAGTATGCCGAATTTATTCGGTATGCTAAAATCCTAGCCAGATTAAGCCAGATACCTGATATTGGCAGACTGAAAACACCCGGTCGACGGATTCAGGGGTACCGAAAATATTCGGTATACCAAACCAGGGATCTTCGGTATACCGATCTAGAGATTCGGTTTGTCGTTTTTGCCCTGAACCTGGTATGCATAAATTGTGAATTTAAATGAAGGATAAATGGTTTTAATGGTATGTTGGATATATGTTAATGATGTTTTCCCCATTTAATGGCATGGAGGAAGGTGGAACCCAAATAAATAGATTTGGGCATGATTTTGGGTTTTAATCCCATAAATGAGTAAAAAGGGATGATTTTGTGTGGTTTTGGGCATGAGACCCAATTTATGATTTTAAGCATGGTTTTCTTGGCTTGAGTTGGGACCCCTAGTGGAGGGCCAAGTGTTGCAAGGAAATAGAGTCCTGCAACGAAAAGAATAAAATGGAAAATGGTTTGGAAAGAAAGTTGAAAGAGTTTTGAAATGGAACACTAATAATGTGGTTGCCGAGCTTGAGACGGTGTAGGCTGAGCTTGGGTCGTTGTACCTAGTTGTTCGGGTCACCGAGCTCATGATGGTGTAGGCTGAGCCTTTGTTTTTGAGCCTAGTTGTTCGGGTCACCGACGGTGTAGGCTGAGCCTGGGTCAATGGACCAAGTTGTTCGGGTCACCGATAGGGCATCAGACAGAGACGTATCCCCGTGCACATATGAGAAATGAAATTGTGGCCGGTTGGCCAGGGCGGTGACATCTCGCATGGGGAATTTCACCACTGCAGTGCAGGAAGGTAGGGGAAGGATGTCCTCAACTACTGCTTTTGGGCCTAGTTACCCCTGATCAAGGTAACAACAGTAAAGAAACGTGGAAATGAATAAAGAAAAGAAATGTGATTTTGTTAGGATTGGAATGATAAAATAGTCCTAAAATCCTGAAATGAAATGATGATGGTGTTTTTACCAGTTGCCAGCCTGTATTTATGATTTGGTTTTGAGCCCGTGAGGCATTGTGCTTTAGGCTGGATCTGGTCAGAAATGTGAATTTGAAAAGTGTGTTTTTGGGAAGAAATCCTAAGTATTGGAAGGATATGTTTAGGAAAATGAATTCCAAAGGTTTTGAAGGAAAATGCAAAAGTGTGTTTTGAAAGAGAATGTGGTTTTGGAATGAGTTTCCAAATGTTTTGAGAAAAGAAAAGAAAACATGGCTTTTGAAAAGAGCATGGAATCGGGATTGAATTCCCAAAGGATTTCCAATAAAAGGGAAGAGGATTTTCAAAATAAACCACGTTTTGAAAAGAATAAAAGAAATGGGTTTTTACGGTTTTACCAAGATTTTGTGGTTTGTATGTTTGGGGCGCATACTGGGTGACTTAGATGTCACTCACGCGTGCTAATTTGGTTTGCAGGTGCTGACCGCGTGTAGCTGAGTTCCGGAGCAGGAATTCGAGCTTCTAGTCACTCACTGTGATCCTGGAGGTGAGCCTTAGTTATAGTTATTTGATGTTTCTGTAATTAGTGTAATTATGATTGATACTGTGTTTTGGTAGCGTGCCCAGGATCGGGGCGTTACAGTTTTCGACTTACCAGCCATAGGGAGAATGGTAAGTTTCGGACATACAAGCCAAAGGTGGAATGGTAAGTTTCGGACCTACCGACAAAAGGGAGAATGGTAAGTTTCAGACCAACCGAACAAAGGGAGAATGGAAAGTTTCGGACCTACCGACTAAAGGAAGAATGGTAAGTTTCGGACTTACTGACCAAATGGTGAATGGTAAGCTTCAAGCTTACCGACTAAAGGGAGAATGGTTAGTTTTGGATCTACCGACCAAAGTGAGAATGGTAAGTTTTGGACCTACCGACCAAAGGGAGAATGGTAATTTTTGGACTTACCGACCAAATGGTGTATGGTAAGTTTCACGCTTACCGACCAAAGGGAGAATGGTTAGTTTCGGATCTACCGACCAAAGTGAGAATGGTAAGTTTCAGACCTACCGACCAAAGGGAGATTGGTAAGTTTCGGACCTACCGACCAAAGGAAGAATGGTAAGTTTTGGACTTACCGACCAATGGGAGAATGGTAAGTTTCGGACTTACCAGCCAAAGGGAGAATGGTAAGTTTCGAGCATACCGACCGAAGGGGGAATGGTAAGTTTTGGTCCTACTGGCAAAAGGGAGAATGGTAAGTTTCGGACTTACCGGCCAAAGGGAGAATGGTAAGTTTCGGACTTATCGACCAATGGAAGAATGGTAACTTACAGACCTACTGACCAAAGTGAGAATGCTAATTTTCGGACTTACCGACCAATGGGAGAATGATAAGTTTCAGACTTAGCAGCCAAATGGGTGATTGGTAAGTTTCAGACATACTGACCAAAGGGAGATTGGTAAGTTTTAGTCTTACTAGCCAATGGGAGAATGGTAAGATTCAGACTTACCAGCCAAAAGGGAGAATGGTAAGTTTTGGACTTACCGACCAAAGGGAGAATGGTACATTTCGAACTTACTGGCCAAAGGGAGAATGGTTAGTTACGGATTTAACGAGCAAAGGGAGAATGACAAGTTTCGGACTTACCAGCCCAAATGGAGAAAGGTTAGTTTCAAACTTACCAACCAAAAGGGGAATGGTATGTTTCGGACTGATCAGCCAATGGGACTATGGTAAGTATCGGACTAACCGACCAATGGGAGAATGGTAAGTTTTGAATCTACTGACCAAAGTGAGAATGCTAAGCTTCGGACTTATTGACCAATGGGAGAATGGTAAGTTTAGGACTAACCATCCAAAGGGAGAATGGTAAGTATCGGACTTACCATCCTGAGAGAGAAAGGTAAGTTTCAGACTTACCAGCCAGATGGGATACTGGTAAGTTTCGAAATTACCGGCCAAATGTAGAATGGTAAGTTTCAGACATACTAGCCACAGAGAGAATGGTAAGATTCAGACTTACCGACCAAAGGGAGAATGGTAAGTTTAGGACTTACCGACCAATGGTAGAATGGTAAGTTTCAGACATACCAACCAAAGGGGGAATGGTAAGTTTCGGACCTACCGACAAAAAGGAGATTGGTAAGTTTTAGACCAACAAACCAAAGGAGGAATGGTAAGTTTCGGACTTACTGACCAAAGGGAGAATGGTAAGTTTCGAGCTTACCGACCTTAGGGAGAATCGTTAGTTTCGGACCAATCGACCAAAGTGAGAATGGTAAGTTTCAGACCTACTGACCAAAGGGAGAATGGTAAGTTTTGGACTTACCGACCAATAGGGGAATGATACGTTTCAAACATACCAACCAAATGGAGAATGGCAAGTTTCGGACATACCGACCAAGGGGAGAAAGGTAAGTTTGAGACTTGCTGACCAAAGGGAGAATGGTAAGTTTTGGACTTATCAGCCAAATGGAGAATGGTAAGTTTTGGACTTACTGACCAAAGGTAGAATGGTAAGTTTCGGACTTACTGACCAAAGGGAGAATGGTAAGCTTCTGACTTTCCAGCCTAGAAGGAGAATGGTAAGTTTTGGGCTTACTTACTAAGGGGAGAATGGTAACTATTTGGACCTATCGACCAAAGGGAGAATGGTAAGTTTCGGACTTACAGGCCAAAGGATGAATTTTGAGTTTCAGACCAATCGTCCAATGGGAGAATGGAAAGTTTCAGACCTACCGATCAATGTTAGAATGCAAAGTTTTGGACTTACCGACTAATGGGAGAGTGGTAAGTTTCGAACTTACCAGCCAAATGGGAGGATGGTAAGTTTTAGACATATTGACCAAAGGGAGAATGGTTAGTTTTAGTCTTACCAGCAAATGGGAGGATGGTAAGTTTCAGACTTACCAGCCAAAAGGGAGAATGGTAAGTTTCAGACTTACCGACCAAATGGTAACTGGTAAGTTTCGGACTTATTAGCCAAAGGGAGAATGGTAGGTTTTGGACTTTCCGACAAAAGGAAGAATGGTAAGTTTCAAACTTACCAGCCAAAGGGAGAATGGTATGTTACGGACTTACCGACCATAGGGAGAATGGTAAGGTTCGGACATACCAGCCCATTGGAGAATGGTAAGTTTCAGACTTACTAACCAAAGTAAGAATGATAAGTTTCAGACTTACTGACCAAAGGGAGAATGGTAAGTTTCAGACTTACCAGGGAAAAGGGAGAATGGTAAGTTTCGGACTTAACGACCGAAAATACAATGGTAAATTTCGAACTTACCGGTCAAATTGAGAATGGTAAGTTGCGGACATTCCAGCCATAAGTGGAATGCTAAATTTCGAACATACAGACCGAAGGGAGAATGGTAAGTTTCGGACCTATCGACCAAAAGGAGAATGGTAAGTTCGAACCTACCAACCAAAGGGAGAATGGTAAGTTTTGGGCTTATCGACCAAAGGTAGAATGGTTAGTTTCGGACCTACCGACCATAGTGAGAATGGTATGTTTCGGACCTATCGACCAAAGGGAGAATGGCAAGTTTCGGACTTACTGACCAATGGGAGAATGGTTAGTTTCGGACTTACCAACCAAAGGTTGAATGGTAAGTCTCGAACTTTCTGACAAAAGGAAGAATGGTAAGTTTCATACTTACCAGCCAAAGGGAGAATAGTATGTTAAGGACTTACCGTCCAACGGGAGAATGGTAAGTATCGGTCCTACCAAGAAAAGGGAGATTGGTAAATTTCGGACTTACCGGCCAAAGGGATAATGGTGAGTTTCGAACATACCGGCCAACGGGAGAATTGTAAGTTTCGGACCTACCGACCAAAGTGAGAATGCTAAATTTCGGACTTACCGACCAATGGGAGAATGGTAAGTTTCCAATTGACCAGCCAAAAGGGTGAATCGTAAGTTTTGGACATACAAACCAATCGGAGAATTGTAAGTTTTAGTCTTACCAGCCAATAGGAGACTGGTAAGTTTCAGACTTACCAGCCATAAAGGAGAATGGTAAGTTTCAGACTTATCGACTAAAAGGAGAATGGTAAGTTCCAGACTTACTAGCCAAAGGGAGAATGTTTAGTTTCAGACTTACCGACCAAAGGGAGAATGGTAAGTTTCGGACTTACAAACCAAAGGGAGAATGGTATGTTTTGGATTTACCGTTAAAAGGGAGAATGGCGAGCTTCGGAATTACCTTCCAAAGGGAGAATGGTAAGTTTCGGACCTACCGATCAAAGGGAGAATGGTAAGTTTTGGGCTTACCGACCAAAGGGAGAATAGTTAGTTTCGGACCTACCGACCATAGTGAGAATGGTATGTTTCGGACCTATCGACCAAAGGGAGAATGGCATGTTTCGGACTTACTGACCAATGGGAGAATGGTTAGTTTCGGACTTACCAACCAAAGGTTGAATGGTAAGTCTCGAACTTTCCGACAAAAGGAAGAATGGTAAGTTTCATACTTACTAGCCAAAGGGAGAATGGTATGCTAAGGACTTACCGTCCAAAGGGAGAATGGTAAGTATCGGTCATACCAAGAAAAGGGAGATTGGTAAATTTCGGACTTACCGGCCAAAGGGATAATGGTGAGTTTCGAACATACCGGCCAACGGGAGAATTGTAAGTTTCGGACCTACCGACCAAAGTGAGAATGCTAAATTTCGGACTTACCGACCAATGGGAGAATGGTAAGTTTCCAATTGACCAGCCAAAAGGGTGAATCGTAAGTTTTGGACATACAAACCAATCGGAGAATTGTAAGTTTTAGTCTTACCAACCAATAGGAGACTGGTAAGTTTCAGACTTACCAGCCATAAAGGAGAATGGTAAGTTTCAGACTTATCGACTAAAAGGAGAATGGTAAGTTCTAGACTTACTAGCCAAAGGGAGAATGTTTAGTTTCAGACTTACCGACCAAAGGGAGAATGGTAAGTTTCGGACTTACAAACCAAAGGGAGAATGGTATGTTTTGGATTTACCGTTAAAAGGGAGAATGGCGAGCTTCGGAATTACCGTCCAAAGGGAGAATGGTAAGTTTCGGACCTACCGACCAAAGGGAGAATGATAAGTTTTGCACATACCGACCAAAGTGACAATGGTATGTTTCAGACCGACCGACTAAAGGGAGAATGGTAAGTTTCAGACTTACCGACCAATGGGAGAATGGTAAGTTTCAGAATTACCAACCAGTGGGAGAATGGTAAGTTTCAGACATACCAACCAAATGGTGAATGGTAAGTTTTAGACTTACCGACCAACGGGAGAATGGCAAGTTTCGGACTTACCATCCAAATGAAGAACGGTAAGTTTTGGACATACCAACAAAAGGGAGAATGGTAAGTTTCGTACTAATCGACCAAAGGGAGAATGGTAAGTTTTGGACTTACCAGCCAAGAGGGAGAATGATAAGTTTCAGACATACCGACCAAAGGGAGAATTGTAAGTTTCAGACCTACCGACCAATGGGTGAATGGTAAGTTTCGGACATACCGTCCAATGGTCGAATGGTAAGTTTCTGACTTACCGACCGAAGGGAGAATGGTTAGCTTCGGACCTATAGACCAATGGGAGAATGGTAAGTTTCGGACCTACGGACCAAAGGAAGAATGTTAAGTTTTGGAGTAACCTGCCAAAAGGGAGGATAGTTTGTTTCGAACTTACCGGCGAAAAGGAGATTGGTAAGTTTCGAACATACCTACTTAAAGGAGAATGGTATGTTTCGAACTTACTAACCAAAGGGAGACTGTTAAATTTCGGTTTTACCGACTAATGGTAGGTTGGTAAGTTTCGGACTTACCGACCGAAGTAGAATGGTAAGTTTTGGACCTACCGATCAAAGGGAGAATGGTAAGTTTCAGCCCTACCGACCAACGGGAGAATGGTAAGTTTCGAACTTACTGACCAAAGGGAGAATGGTAAATTTCGGACCTACCGACCAAAGTGAGAATGGTAAGTTACGGACTTACCAACCAATGGTTGAATTGTTTGTTTCGGACTTACCAAGCAAAGGTGGAATGGTAAATTTCGGACATACTGACCAAAGGGACAATGGTAAGTTTCAAATTTACCGACCAAAGGGAGAATGGTATGTTTCGAACTTACCAGCCAAAGGGTGAATGGTAAGTTTCGAACTTACTGACCAAAGGGAGATTTGTAGGTTTCTGACTTATCGACCAAAGGGAGATTGAGAATGGTTAGTTTCGACCGATCGACTAAAGAGTGAATGGTAAGATTTGGAATTAGTCGCCAAAGGGAGATTGGTAAGTTTCAGACTTACCGACCAAAGGGAGAATAATAAGTTACGGACCAAAGGGAGATTGGTAAGTTTCAAACTTACAAGCCAAAGGGAGAATGGTATGTTTCAGACTAACTGACCATAGGGAGGATGGTAAGTTACGGACCTACCGGCCAAAGTGAGAAGGCTAAGTTTCGTGCTTACCGACCACTAGGAGAATGGTATGTTTCGAACTTACCTGCCAAAAGGGAGAATGGTAAGTTTCAGACTTACCAACCAAGAGGGAGAATGGTAAGTTTCGGGCTAACCAACCAAAGCGAGAATGGTAAAGTTTCGTTCCAACCGACCGAAGGGTGAATGGTAAGTTTGAAACTTACGACCAAAGGGAGAATGGTAAGTTTCAAACTAACCATCCAATGGGAGAATGGTAAGTTTCAGACCAACCAACCAATGAGAGAATGCTAAGTTTCAGACTTACTGACCATTGGGAGAATAGTAAGTTTTAGAATTACCGACCAAAGGGAGAATGGTAAGTTTCGGACAATCCGACCAAAGGAAGAATGGTAATTTTTAGACTTACTGACTAAAGGGAGATTGGTAAGTTTCAGACATACTTGCCAGGAGGAAGAATGGTACGTTATGGGCTTACCAACCAAAGGGAGAATGATAAGTTTCGGACTTACCAGCCAAAGGGTGAATGGTTACTTTCGGACATACCGAACATACGGAGAATGGTAAGTTTCAGACTTACCAGCCTAATGTTGAATGGTAAGTTTCGGACTTACTGACCAAAGGGGGAGTGTTAAGTTTCGGACTTACTAGCCAAGTGGGAGTTTGGAAAGTTTCAGACGTACCGACCGAAAGGCGATTGGAAACATTCGGACCTACCGACCAATGGGAGAACGGTAAGTTTCGAACCTACCGACCAATGGGAGAACGGTATGTTCCGGACTTACTGACCAAAGGGAGATTGGTAAGTTTCTGACCTACCGACCATAGGGAGAATGGTATGTTTCAGACTTACCGACCAAAGGGAGAATGGAAAGTAATAGACATACCGACCAATCGGAGAATGGTAAATTTCGGACAAACCGACCAAAGGAAGAACGGTAAGTTTCGGACTTACCAGCCAAGAGGGAGAATGGTATGTTTCGGACTTACCAACCAAAGGGGGAATGGTAAATTTCGGACCAATCGTCCAAAGGGAGAATGGTATGTTTCCAACCAACTGACCAAATGGAGATTTGTAAGTTTCAAACTTACCAGCCAAGAGGGAGAAAGGTAAGTTTCAGACTTACCGACCAAAGGAAGAATGGTAAGTTTCGGACCTACCGACCATTTGGAGAATGGTAAGTTTCAGACCAACTGACCAATGGGTGATTGGTAAGTTTCGGGCGTACCGACCAACGGGAGAATGGTAGGTTTCGGACCTTCCTACCAATGGGAAAATGGTAAGTTTCGGACTTACCGGCTAATGGGAGAGTGGTAAGTTTCGGACCTACTGACCAAAAGGAAAATGGAAAGTTTCGTACTTACCGACCAAGAGGAGATTGATAAGTTTCAGACTTACCGACTGTAGGGAGAACGTGATTGGTATGTTTCGGACCTACCCACCAAAGAGAGAATGGTTAGTTTTAGACTTACCGACCAAAGGAAGTACGGTAAGTTTCAGACTTATCGACGAAATGGAGAATGGTAATTCTCGGACTTATCGACCAAAGGGGGAATGATAAGTTTCAAACCTACCGACTAATGTGAGAATGATATATTTCGGGCTTACCGAACAATGGGAGAGTGGTAAGTTTCGTACATACTAGTAAAATGGAAGAATGGTAAGTTTTGGACATACTGAACAATGGTAAGTTTTAGTCTTACTTGCAATAGCGAGAAGGGTCAGTTTCAGACATACCAGCCATTAGGGAGAATGGTTAGTTTCGGACTTACCGACCAAATGGGGAATGGTAAGTTTCTGACTTACTGGCCAAAGGGAGAATGAAAAGTGTTGGACTTACCGACCAAAGGGAGAATGGTAAGTTTCAGAATTACCGGCCAAAGGGAGAACGGTAGGTTTCGGAATTACCAGCCAAAGGGAGAATGGTAGGTTTCGGACTTACCGTCCAAAGGGAGAAAGGTAAGTTTCAAACTTACCGTAGAAAGGGAGAATGGTAAGTTTCAGACCTACCGGCCAATGGGAGAATGGTAAGTTTCAGACCTACCGGCCAATGGGAGAATGGTATGTTTCAGACCTACCGACCAAAGGAAGAATAAAATGTTTTGGACCTACCGACTTTAGGGAGAATCGTAAGTTTTGAACCTACCGACCAAAGGGTGAATGGTAAGTTTCGGACATACCAGCCAAATGGAGAAAGGTTTGTTTCAGACTTACTGACCAAAGGGAGAATGGTAAGTTTCGGACTTACCAACCAAAGGGAGGTTGGTAAGTTTCGGACATACCAGCCAAGAGGGAGAATAGTAAGATGTGGGCTAACCAACCAAAGGGAGAATGGTAAGTTTCTGACTTACCAACCAAAGGGAGAATGGTAATATTTTAACTTACCGACCAAAGGGAGAATGCTAAGTTTTGAACTTACCGACCAATGGGAGAATGGTAAGTTTTCGACTTACCGGCCAAATGGAGAATGGTTAGCTTCGGACTTACCGACCAAAGGGAGAATGGTAAGTTTCGGACATACCAGCCAAGTGGGAGATTGGAAAGATTCGGACATACCGACCAAAGGGAGAATGGTAGCTTTTGGACCTACAGAGCAAAGGAAGAATGGTAAGTTTTGAGCCAACCGACCGAAGGAAGAATGGTAAGCTTCGGACCAACCGACCAAAGGGAGAATGGTAAGTTTTGGACTTACAAGCCAAGGGAGATTGGTATGTATCGGACCAACCGACTAAAGGGAGAATGGTTATTTTCGGACTTACCGACCAGAAGAAGATTGGTAAGTTTCGGACATACCGAACAAAGGGTGAATGGTAAGTTTCAGACTTACCGACCATTGGGGGAATGGTAAGTTACAGACTTACCAGCCAAGAGGGAGAATGATAAGTTTCAGACTTACCAACCAAAGGGAGAATGGTAAGTTTCAAACATACTGACCTTTGGGAGAATGTTAAGTTTCGGACTTACCCACCTAGAGGGAGAATGGTTAGTTTTGGACTTACCGACCAATGGGAGAATAGTAAGTTTTGGACTTACCAGCTAAGAGGGAGAATGGTAAGTTTCGGACTTACCGAACAAAGGGAGAATGGAAAGTTTCAGACCAACTGACCAAAGGGAGAATGGTAAGTTATGGATTTACCAGCCTTGAGAGAGAATGTTAAGTTTCGGACTTACCGACCAAATGGAGAATCGTAAGTTTCAGACTTACCAGCCAAGAGGGAGAATGGTAAGTTTCGGAATTACCGACCAAAGGGAGAATGGCAAGTTTTGGACTTACCGATCATTTGGAGAATGATAAGTTTCAAACCAACCGACCAAATGGGGAATGGTAAGTTTCGGGCCTACCATCCATAGGGAGAATGGTTGGTTTCAGACCTACCGACCAAAAGGAGAATGGTAAGTTTCAGACTTGTCGACCAAAGGGAGAATGGTAAGTTTCGGATTTATCGACCAATGGGAGAATCAGAATGGTAAGTTTCAGACCTACCGACCAAAGAGAGAATGGTAAGTTTCAGACTTACTGACCAAAGGGAGAATGGTATGTTTCGGACATACCTGCCAATGGGAGAATGCTAAATTTATGACATACTGACCAACGAGAGATTGGTTAGTTTCGGACCTACCGACCAAAGTGAGTATGATAAGTTTCGGACTTACCGACCAAAGTGAGAATGGCAAGTTTCGTACTTACCAGCAAATTGGGAGAATGTTATGTTTCGGACATACTGACCAATGGGAGATTGGTTTGTTTTAGTCTTACTTGCCAATGGGAGAATGATAAGTTTCAGACTTTCTAGCTAGTAGGGAGAACGGTTAGTTTCGGACTTACCGATCAATAAGAGAATGGTAAGTTTCGGTCTTGCTGGCCAAAGGGAGACTGGTATGTTTCGGACTTACCGTCGAAAGGGAGAATGGTAAGTTTCAGACTTACCAGCCAAAGAGAGAATGATAGGTTTCGGACTTACCGACCAAAGTGAGAATGGTATGTTTTGGACTTACCGCCCAAAGGGAGAATTGTATGTTTCGGACCTACCGACAATAAGGTGAATCGTAAGTTTCGAACCTACCGACTAATGGGTGAATGGTAAGTTTTGGACTTACCAGCCAAATGGAGAATGGTAAGTTTTGGACTTACCGACAAAATGGAGAATGGTAAGTTTCGGACTTATCGACCACAGGGAGAATGGTAAATTCAGGACTTATCAACCAAAGGGGGAATGGTAAGTTTCATACTATCTAGCCATGAGGGAGAATGATAACTTTCGGACTAACTGACGATAGGATGAATGGTCAGTTTCAGACTTACCGGCTGGAGGGAGATTGGTATGTTTCGGACTTACCGACTAATGGGAGAATGGTAAGTTTCGGACTTACCTGCCAAAGGGTTATTGATAAGATTCGGTCTTACTGACAAAGTGGAGAATGGAATGGTACAAACTTACCGACCAGTGGGAGAATGGAAAGTTTATGACTTACCGACCAAAGAAAGAATGAGAATGGTAAGCTTCGGACCTACCGACCAAAGAGAGAATGGTAAGATTCTGACTTACCGACTAAAGGATGAATGGTTAGTTTCAGACATACCGGCCAAAGGGAGAATGGTAAGTATCGGACGAACCGACCAATTGGAGAATGGTAAGTTACGGGTCAAAGGGAGATTGGTAAGTTTCAAACTTACCGGTCAAAGGGAGAATGGTATGTTTCGGACTAACCGACCATAGGGAGGATGGTAAGTTACGGACCTACTGGCCAAAGTGAGAATGCTAAGTTTCGGGTTTACCGACCACTAGGAGAATGGTATGTTTCGAACTTACCTGCCAAAAGGGAGAATGGTAAGTTTCAGACTTACCAACCAAGAGAGAGAATGGTAAGTTTCGGGCTAACCAACCAAAGCGAGAATGGTAAGTTTCGGTCCTACCGACTGAAGGGTGAATGGTAAGTTTCAAACTTACGACCAAAGGGAGAATGGTAAGTTTCGGAGTAACCATCAATGGGGGAATAGTAAGTTTCGGACCAACCAACCAATGAGAGAATGCTATGTTTTGGACTTACTGACCATTGGTAGAATGGTAAGTTTCAGAATTATTGACCAAAGCGAGAATGGTAAGTTTCGGACAATCTGACCAAAGGAAGAATGGTAAGTTTCGGACTTACTGACCAAAGGGAGATTGGTAAGTTTCAGACATACCTGCCAGGAGGGAGAATGGTACGTTTCGGGCTTACCAACCAAAGGGAGAATGGTAAGTTTCAGACTTACCAGCCAACGGGTGAATGGTTACTTTCGGACGTACCGACCAAACGAAGAATGGTAAGTTTCAGACTTACCAGCCTAATGTTGAATGGTAAGTTTTCGACTTACCGACCAAAGGGGGAGTGGTAAGTTTCGGACTTACCAACCAAGTTGGTGTTTGGAATGTTTCAGACATACCGACAGAAAGGCGATTGGAAACATTCAGACCTACTGACCAATGGAAGAATGGTAAGTTTCAGACCTACCGAGGAATGGGAGAACAGTAAGTTTCGGACTTACTGACCAAAGAGAGATTGGTAAGTTTCGGACCTACCGACCATAGGGAGAATGGTAAGTTTCAGACTTACCGACCAAAGGGAGAATGGAAAGTATTAGACATACCGACCATTCAGTGAATGGTAACTTTCGGCCATACCAACCATGTAGGAGAATGGTAAGTTTTGGACAAAGCGACTAAAGGGAGAATGCTAAGTTTCAGACTTACTAGCCAAGAGGGAGAATGGTATGTTTCAGACTTACCAACCAAAAGGGGAATGGTTAGTTTTGGACCAATCGTCCAAAGGGAGAATGGTTTGTTTCCGACCAACCGACCAAATGGAGATTGGTAAGTTTCAGACTTACTAGCCAAGAGGGAGAAAGGTAAGTTTCAGACTTACCGACCAAAGGAAGAATGGTAAGTTTCAGAACTACCGACCATTTGGAGAATAGTAAGTTTTAGACCAACCGACCAATGGGTGAATGGTAAGTTTCGGGCCTACCGACCGTAGGGAGAATGTTAGGTTTCAGACCTTCCTACCAATCGAAAAATTGTAAGTTTCGGACTTACCGGCTAATGGGAGAGTGGTAAGTTTCGGACCTACTGACCAAAAGGAAAATGGAAAGTTTCAGGCTTACCGACCAAACGGAGATTGGTAAGTTTCGCACTTACCGACCAAAGGGAGAATGGTAAGTTTCGGACTTATCGATCGAAGGGAGAACGAGAATGGTATGTTTCAGACCTACCGACCAAAGAGAGAATGCTTAGTTTTAGACTTACCGACCAAAGGAAGTACGGTAAGTTTCAGACTTATCGGCGAAATGGAAATTGGTAATTCTCAGACTTACCGACCAAAGGGGGAATGATAAGTTTCAAACCAACCGACCAAAGTGAGAATGATGTATTTCAGGCTTACCGAACAAAGGGAGAGTGGTAAGTTTCGTACATACCAGTAAAACGGAAGAATGGTAAGTTTCGGACATATTGAACAATGGTAAGTTTTAGCTTCACTTGCAATAGCGAGAATGGTTAGTTTCAGACATACCAGCCATTAGGGAGAATGGTTAGTTTTGGACTTACCGACCAAAAGGGGAATGGTAAGTTTCTAACTTACTGGCAAAAGGGAGAATGGAAAGTGTTGGACTTACCGACCAAAGGGAGAATGGTAAGTTTCGGAATTACCGGCCAAAGGGAGAACGATAGATTTCATACTTGCCAGCCAAAGGGAGAATGATAGGTTTCGGACATACCATCCAAAGGGAGAATGGTAGGTTTCGAACTTACCGTAGAAAGGGAGAATGATAAGTTTCAGACCTACTGGCCAATGAGAGAATGGTAAGTTTCAGACCTACAGACCAAAGGAAGAATGGTATGTTTTGGACCTACCGACTTTAGGGAGAATCGTAAGTTTTGGACCTACTGACCAATGGGTGAATGATAAGTTTCGGACATACCAGCCAAATGGAGAAAGGTTTGTTTCAGAGTTACCGACCAAAGGGAGAATGGTAAGTTTCGGACTTACCGACCAAAGGGAGGTTGGAAAGTTTCGGACATACCAGCCAAGAGGGAGAATTGTAAGTTGCGGGCTAACCAACCAAATGAAGAATGGTAAGTTTCTGACTTACCAACCAAAGGGAGAATGGTAACATTTTAACTTACCGACCAAAGGGAGAATGGTAAGTTTTGAACTTATCGACAAAAGGGAGAATGGTAAGTTTCGGACTTACCGGCCAAATGGAGAATGGTTAGCTTTGGACTTACCGACCAAAGGGAGAATGGTAAGTTTCGGACATACCAGCTAAGTGGGAGATTGGAAAGATTCGGACATACCGACCAAAGGGAGAATGGTAGCTTTTGGACCTACCGACCAAAGGAAGAATGGTAAGTTTCGAACCAACCGACCGAAGGAAGAATGGTAAGTTTCGGACCAACCGACCAAAGGGAGAATGGTAAGTTTTGGACTTACAAGCCAAAGGGAGATTGGTAAGTATCGGACCTACCGACTAAAGGGAGAATGGTTATTTTCGGACTTACCTACCAAAAGGAGAATGATAAGTTTCGAACTTACCGACCAAAGGGTGAATGGTAAGTTTCAGACTTACTGACCATTGGGGGAATGGTAAGATTCGAACTTACCAGCCATGAGGGAGAATGATAAGTTTCAGACTTACCGACCAAAGGGAGATTGGTAAGTTTCAAACATCTGACCTCTGGGAGAATGATAAGTTTCAGACTTACCCGCCTAGAGGGAGAATGATAAGTTTTTGACTTACCGACCAACAGGAGAATAGTAAGTTTTGGACTTACTAGCTAAGAGGGGGAATGGTAAGTTTCAGACTTACCGACCAAAGGGAGAATGGAAAGTTTCAGACCAACCGACCAAAGGGAGAGTGGTAAGTTTCGGATTTACCAGCCATGAGAGAGAATGGTAAGTTTCGGACTTACCGAGCAAACGGAGAATCGTTTGTTTCAGACATACCTGCCAAGAGGGAGAATGGTATGTTTCAGAATTACCGACCAAAGGAAGAATGGCAAGTTATGGAATTACCGATCATTTGGAGAATGATAAGTTTTAGACCAACCGACCAAATGGAGAATGGTAAGTTTTGGGCCTACCGTCCATAGGGAGAATGGTTGGTTTCGGACCTACCGACCAAAAGGAGAATGGTAAGTTTCAGACATGCCGACTAAAGGGAGAATGGTAAGTTTCGGACTTACCGACCAATGGGAGAATGAGAATGGTAAGTTTCGGACCTACCGACCAAAGAGAGAATGGTAAGTTTCAGACTTACTGACCAAAGGGAAAATGGTAAGTTTCAGACATACCTGTCAAAGGGAGAACGCTAAATTTATGACATACTGACCAACGAGAGAATGGTTAGTTTTGGACCTACCGACCAAAGTGAGTATGATAAGTTTCGGACTTACCGACTAAAGTGAGAATGGCAAGTTTCGTACTTACCAGCAAAATGGAAGAATGTTATGTTTCGGACATACGGTCCAATGGGAGATTGGTTTGTTTTAGTCTTACGTGCCAATGAGAGAATGATAAGTTTCAGACTTACTAGCCAGTAGGGAGAACGGTTAGTTTTAGACTTACCGACCAAAAAGAGAATGGTAAGTTTCGGTCTTGCTGGCCAAACGGAGACAGGTAAGCTTGCTGGCCAAAGGGAGACTGGTAAGTTTCGGACGTACCGTCCAAAGGGAGAATGGTAAGTTTCTGACTTACCGGCCAAAGAGAGAATGGTAGGTTTCAGACCTACCGACAATAAGGTGAATCGTAAGTTTTGAACCTACCGACCAATGGGTGAATGGTAAGTTTCGGACTTACCAGCCAAATGGAGGATGGTAAGTTTTGGACTTACCGACAAATGGGAGAATGGTAAGTTTCGGACTTATCGACCAAAGGGAGAATGGTAAATTTCGGACTTATCAACCAAAGGGGGAATGGTAAGTTTCGGACTATCTAGCCATGAGGGAGAATGATAACTTTCGAACTAACCGACGATAGGATGAATGGTCAGTTTCAGACTTACCGGCCAAAGGGAGATTGGTAAGTTTCGGACTTACCGACCAATGGGAGAATGGTAAGTTTCAGACTTCCTTGCCAAAGGGTGATTGATAAGTTTCGGTCTTACTGACAAAGTGGAGAATGGAATGGTACAGACTTATCGACCAGTGGGAGAATGGAAAGTTTATGACTTACCGACCAAAGAAAGAATGAGAATGGTAAGCTTCGGACCTACCGACCAAAGAGAGAATGGTAAGATTCTGACTTACCGACCAAAGGATGAATGGTTAGTTTCAGACTTACCGGCCAAAGGGAGAATGGTAAGTTTTGGACGAACCGACCAATGGGAGAATGGTAAGTTACGGGCCAAAGGGTGATTGGTAAGTTTCAAACTTACCGGCCAAAGGGAGAATGGTATGTTTCGGACTAATCGACCATAGGGAGGATGGTAAGTTACGGACCAACTGGCCAAAGTGAGAATGCTAAGTTTCGGGCTTACCGACCACTAGGAGAATGGTATGTTTCGAACTTACCTGCCAAAAGGGAGAATGGTAAGTTTCAGACTTACCAACCAAGAGGGAGAATGGTAAGTTTCGGGCTAACCAACCAAAGCGAGAATGGTAAGTTTCGGTCCTACCAACCGAAGGGTGAATGGTAAGTTTCAAACTTACGACCAAAGGGAGAATGGTAAGTTTCAGACTAACCATCCAATGGGAGAATGGTAAGTTTCGGACCAACCAACCAATGAGAGAATGCTAAGTTTCAGACTTACTGACCATTGGGAGAATGGTAAGTTTCAGAATTACTGACCAAAGGGAGAATGGTAAGTTTCGGACAATCCGACCAAAGGAAGAATGGTAAGTTTCGGACATACTGACCAAAGGGAAATTGGTAAGTTTCAGACATACCTGCCAGGAGGGAGAATGATACGTTTCGGGCTTACCAACCAAAGGGAGAATGGTAAGTTTCAGACTTACCAGCCAAATGGTGAATGGTTACTTTCGGACATACCGACCAAACGGAGAATGGTAAGTTTTAGACTTACTAGCCTAATGTTGAATGGTAAGCTTCGGACTTACTGACCAAAGGGGGAGTGGTAAGTTTCGGACTTACCAGCCAAGTGGGTGTTTGGAATGTTTCGGACATACCGACCTAATGGCGATTGGAAACATTCGGACCTACCGACCACTGGAAGAAAGGTAAGTTTCGGACCTACCGACCAATGGGAGAACGTTAAGTTTCAGACTTACTGACCAAAGGGAGATTGGTAAGTTTCGGACCTACCGACCATAGGGAGAATGGTAAGTTTCAGACTTACCGACCAAAGGGAGAATGGAAAGTATTAGACATACCGACCATTCAGAGAATGGTAACTTTCGGCCATACCAACCATGTAGGAGAATGGTAAGTTTCTGACAAAGCGACTAAAGGGAGAACGCTAAGTTTCGGACTTACTAGACAAGAGGGAGAATGGTATGTTTCAGACTTACCAACCAAAGGGGGAATGGTAAGTTTTGGACCAATCGTCCAAAGGGAGAATGGTATGTTTCCAACCAACCGACCAAATGGAGATTGGTAAGTTTCAGACTTACCAGCCAAGAGGGAGAAAGGTAAGTTTCAGACTTACCGACCAAAGGAAGAATGGTAAGTTTCGGAACTACCGACCATTTCTAGAATAGTAAGTTTCAGACCAACCGACCAATGGGTGAATGGTAAGTTTCGAGCCTACCGACCATAGGGAGAATGGTAGGTTTCAGACCTTCCTACCAATCGGAAAATGGTAAGTTTCGGACTTACCGGCTAATGGGAGAGTGGTAACTTTCGGACCTACTGACCAAAAGGAAAATGGAAAGTTTCGGGCTTACCGACCAAGAGGATATTGGTAAGTTTCGGAGTTACCGACCAAAGGGATAATGGTAAGTTTCGGACTTACCAACCGAAGGGAGAACGAGAATGGTATGTTTCAGACCTACCGACCAAAGAGAGAATGCATAGTTTCAGACTTATAGACCAAAGGAAGTACGGTAAGTTTCAGACTTATCGATGAAATGGAAATTGGTAATTCTCGGACTTACCGACCAAAGGGGGAATGATAAGTTTCGAACCAACCGACCAAAGTGAGAATGATGTATTTCAGGCTTACCAAACAAAGGGAGAGTGGTAAGTTTCGTACATACCAGTAAAACGGAAGAATGGTAAGTTTCGGACATATTGAACAATGGTAAGTTTTAGCTTCACTTGCAATAGCGAGAATGGTTAGTTTCAGACATACCGGCCATTAGGGAGAATGGTTAGTTTCGGACTTACCGACCAAAAGGGGAATGGTAAGTTTCTCACTTACTGGCGAAAGGGAGAATGGAAAGTGTTGGACTTACCGACCAAAGGTAGAATGGTAAGTTTCGGTATTACCGACCAAAGGGAGAACGATAGGTTTCGGACTTACTAGCCAAAGGGAGAATGGTAGGTTTCGGACTTACCATCCAAAGGGAGAATGGTAAGTTTCGAACTTACCGTAGAAAGGGAGAATGGTAAGTTTCAGACCTACCAGCCAATGGGAGAATGGTAAGTTTCGGATCTACCGACCAAAGGAAGAATGATATGTTTCGGACCAACCGACTTTAGGGAGAATCCTAAGTTTTGGACCGACCGACCAACGGGTGAATGGTAAGTTTCAGGCATACCACCCAAATGGAGAAAGGTTTGTTTCAGACTTACTGACCAAAGGGAGAATGGTATGTTTCGGACTTACCGACCAAAGGGAGAATGGTAAGTTTCGGACATACCAGCCAAGAGGTAGAATAGTAAGTTGCGGGCTTACCGACCAAAGGGAGAATGGTAAGTTTTTGACTTACCAACCAAAGGGAGAATGGTAAGTTTTGAACTTACCGACCAAAGGGAGAATGGTAAGTTTTGGACTTACCGGCCTAATGGAGAATGGTTAGCTTCGGACTTACCGACCAAAGGGAGAATGGTAAGTTTCAGACATACCAGCCAAATGGGAGATTGGAAAGATTCGGACATACCGACCAAAGGGAGAATGGTAGCTTTTGGACCTACCGACCAAAGGAAGAATGGTAAGTTTCGAACCAACCGACCGAAGGAAGAATGGTAAGTTTCGGACCAACCGACCAAAGGGAGAATGGTAAGTTTTGGACTCACAAGCCAAAGGGAGATTGGTAAGTATCGGACCTACCGACTAAAGGGAGAATGGTTGTTTTCGGACTTACCTACCAGAAGGAGAATGGTAAGTTTCGAACTTACCGACCAAAGGGTGAATGGTAAGTTTCAGACTTACCGACCATTGGGGGAATGGTAAGTTTCGAACTTACCAGCCAAGAGGGAGAATGATAAGTTTCAGACTTACCGACCAAAGGGAGATTGGTAAGTTTCAAACATCTGACCTCTAGGAGAATGATAAGTTTCGGACTTACCCGCCTAGAGGGAGAATGTTAAGTTTTAGACTTACCGACCAACGAGAGAATAGTTAGTTTTGGACTTACCAGTTAAGAGGGAGAATGGTAAGTTTTGGACTTACCGACCAAAGGGAGAATGGAAAGTTTTAGACCAACCGACCAAAGGGAGAATGGTAAGTTTCGGATTTACCAGCCATGAGAGAGAATGGTAAGTTTCGGACTTACCGACAAAACAAAGAATCGTAAGTTTCAGACATACCAGCCAAGAGGGAGAATGGGAAGTTTCGGAATTACCAACAAAAGGGAGAATGGCAAGTTTTGGACCTACAGATCATTCGGAGATTGATAAGTTTCAGACCAACCGACCAAATGGAGAATGGTAGGTTCCGGGCCTACTGTCCGTAGGGAGAATGGTTGGTTTCGGACCTACCGACCAAAAGGAGAATGGTAAGTCTCAGACTTGCCGACCAAAGGGAGAATGGTAAGTTTCGGACTTACCGACCAATGGGAGAATAGAATGGTAAGTTTCAGACCTACCGACCAAAGAGAGAATGGTAAGTTTCAGACTTACTGACCAAAGAGGGAATGGTAAGTTTCGGACATACCTGCCAAAGGGAGAACTGTAAATTTATGACATACTAACCAACGAGAGAATGGTTAGTTTCGGACCTACCAACCAAAGTGAGTATGATAAGTTTCGGACTTACCGACCAAAGTGAGAATGGCATGTTTCGTACTTACCAGCAAAATGGGAGAATGGTATGTTTTAGACATACTGACCAAAGAGGGAATGGTAAGTTTCGGACATACCTGCCAAAGGGAGAACTGTAAATTTATGACATACTGACCAACGAGAGAATGGTATGTTTCAGACTTACTGACCAAAGAGGGAATGGTAAGTTTCGGACATACCTGCCAAAGGGAGAACTGTAAATTTATGACATACTAACCAACGAGAGAATGGTTAGTTTCGGACCTACCAACCAAAGTGAGTATGATAAGTTTCGGACTTACCGACCAAAGTGAGAATGGCAAGTTTCGTACTTACCAGCAAAATGGGAGAATGGTATGTTTTAGACATACTGACCAAAGAGGGAATGGTAAGTTTCGGACATACCTGCCAAAGGGAGAACTGTAAATTTATGACATACTGACCAACGAGAGAATGGTA